>CAFUXE010000005.1:96986-110298 GCA_903364295.1 Serranus cabrilla | reverse complement strand
AGAGGAGATTTTACACTTAAAATGTATTCATGAAAGCAGCAATCTTTCTGTGTGAACCAAGTCATCTTTTATTTTCAGTTCTTTTGTAAATACCCATTGAAACCTATAATACCAGCCATACATTAAAGGTGTCACTGATCACAGCAGGCTGCACAGTGCTTCCACACACTGTAAATGTTGGCTCTCTATCTTAAAGTTTCATTGACTCAGGCGCAGCAAGTCCATGTTCAATTTCCCCCCACAGTAATGTTCCCCTGAATTAAATGGGTTTGTGAAATTGAGAATATAGGAAACCATTTTGGAGAGATAAAATTATTTTGGTACAGTGAGAGCAAAGCGTATATCCTCTTCTAAGTGATTTCAGGGCTATACGAAAATCAATAGCTCTCTAGTTGCATTTCTGCCAAGTTGATGGAGGTGGTTGAGTACAGGTGCAAAGATAGATCAAGTTGGAAATCAATCAAATCCGAAACATTCCATTTGAAAGGCGAGAAATGTAGGGCACTGAAGTGAGCAGGAGTCAATTTTGGAGCTCTAAAGGCTCAGTCATGTTGGAAAGGTATACCGCACTTTGTCTCGGAGGCAAGGGAGGTTAGTTCTACAGTGTCAGTGGTTAAACTACCTTAAATGTTAGCGTGACCTTGTTATTTCCCTAAACTCAACAAAATGATCTGTTTTATCATTTTTGGATTACCCTTCTGCAGAGAGTATGAAATTACAGCATTTTAAAGACAATAATACATTTAATCTACCTTAATCTACTTAACTGGTGGGGTAGGTATTACAGGGCTTGAGTAAGTAATTCAACATCCCCAGCACTTAAACTGTCTCAAGTGTGTCTTTTTTCAGCCACAAATGACGAGACAGATTGCTTTTGTCTCCTGTATTTTTCTTTTGTCTTGATGTATTTCGGCCAAGAATAATGCCTTACACTGTGCTGATACCTTTATCACTGGATGTGACCTTTTGGTGGGTTTGCGAAAAAGATCAACACTTACCTGTGAAATGTCACAATACCATCCTGGATATCTTTGTAATTGTGTTTTTTGGGGAGAAACAAACAAATATATATATATATAAAAAAAAAAGAAGAAGAATTGTGTGGCGAGCATAGAGGTGGTAACTTGCAGGAATCATCTCATGTGTGTGCAAACACTGATTCACAGGACATTTTCTGCTCATAGAGTTGTTTTCATAAATGACCCTTAAATTGCATTGAAATTTGAATAATTAATATGTTGTTAACACAAAGTCAGGGGTAATTACAGGCATCATGCAAGGTCTATAGCCCTTTTGAGGCTCCTGCGTTTAATTTAATAGGAGAAAAGTCCTCCAACCCAAACGACCACATGGTTATTTGTTGCTGCCCTGTATGACCCACAGCAGTGTTTCCTAAACAAGAGTCCCTAATGGGGGCAGGAGATCAACACAACCTTAACATTACTGTTTTAAAGACATTATCATTGGGAAACAGTCACATTCTGGTGGAGTTTTAGAGGCAGCGTTTTCTGCATTCTGGTGACTTTAAAACAATAGAAATAATAAAATAAATAAAAACTGGAACAGCATTTTTATGTAAAAGACATAACCAACATATTTTGTAAAAAGGACATTTCCTTTGACGCTTTTCAAAGCTTTTCACATTTCTGTATTTCTCTTCTGAATGAATTGGTGTTGGCAAATAACAAAACAGTGACACTTTCCTGCACTGTAATGTGGTCCAGGTGGAAACCGTAGCAGACTAAACGCTGCACGGTGCCAGAAACAGGTTGTGATAACGAAAAATTGCTGTAATTTGGTAGAGATGCGAAAGAATTGCAAACGAGGGAGGAAATCAGGAGAGGGGAATGAAATCTGGGGTCTCCCAGGAAAATCGACAAGCTAATTGGATGTCATTTAAAAAATATATAGTAGATTGTTAAATAGTCCTGTAAGGGTAAAGCCTGGCATAAACATATAACCACAATTATAGGGGGCAACGCTATGAGATTAAAGAAACATTTGAGAGAAGAAATGAAATATTATCTAATTTCTGGTGGTTTTATAATGAAACAGACACTGCTGGTTGTCATTGGTGAGACACACAATAAAAGGAGATGAATACTGAAGAGAAGAGGCAAGGTTTTTAAAATAAAAAGACGATAAAAATATCATAGAATGGCTTATCAAATACATTTGATAGAAATACAAAATAAACTGACAGAAAGAAAAGCTAGCTAGCAAAGGTAAACAGTAAAAGGGAGGAATTATTCATCCTTACAGTACTGTTAGAATGTGTATGACTCAAGCCTTGTGAAAGGTTTTCTTAAACTTTAGAAAATGCTGCAAGGAAGCTGACAGTGTTTTGTGACTTTGCCCCGAGGTCTCTGCCAGATGTCAGACTCCACCACTTAGCTCCCGAGGTCAGAGAAATTGAGCAGGTATGTACATGACAAGAACGAATAGCTGTTTGTGTGAGTAGCCATAATTGCGCCGATAGGAACCATTACCTGTCCTTCCCAGGTGAGATTATCAAGTCAATGGTCTTGAACTAATGACCAGAACATTGAGCCCAGACCTCTACGAGCTGCTCAGTGCCTGAGTGGCAGAGAGGAAATCTGTCCGAGATGAAGCACCAATCAGCCTTTTCTACAGCTGCTGGTAGGTAACTTATGGACGAATGAATGGCACTTTTAAGAACAGAAAGTGAAAACTGTGTCTCTAGTCAGAAGAGTTATGATTCACAGCTCAACTCTGATTAACTTGATTAAATATTTCTTGTTGAAAGAATCTCCAATAATCTTCATAGGTGCTATGTGACACTCACAGAAAGGTTTTTGCCTTATGCATAAAGGATATTTGAGAATTCATGACATTGTTTCCTAAAAGCAGCTCTAATCGAAAACATTTTAGGATAGAAACGACATGACAATCCCACAGAAAACGATCACCTTATTTTGTAGTTACCTTCAGCTCCATGAAACATTTTAGCATCTTAGCTAACTGTTTGGTTATACAGCCCGCCACTGCACTGTTTTCAGTCTCACGGCTCTCATCAGTGCCGTTTCAAGGAAGCTGTTCCCATCAAAAACAAACAAAAACAAAAAAAAATCACTTGCACAATACCTGCCGAGCAGCAAACAACAAGAACACATAGTTAGTGAGCAGCTGAGGAGCACAGTGGAGCATTTAGCAGCGACAGAGCCTGAGCCTGCTGCATAAACGACCACGCTTAAGCTTGACCCTGATGTTAATTATGCATGTAAGCTCAGAGGTTCCTTTAGGATACGGGCACACATGTGAACTTCAGTTACCATGGTTATGCTTGGATCACATCATCGTCGTCCTTTAATGCTAGGCTACTTGACATAAGTGTCAGTGTTAGTGTCTCTGAAATGGACAACATAGAACATACTATATATATCTCTCTCCTTGAACAATATGTACAAGCACATAATCCAACGTAGTCATAGTCCAACTTTCAAAGCAAGACAAAAGTGCTGAGTTTGAATAAAACTGTATTTTTAATGCAACCAAGCCCAGGTATTTACCTCAGGAGTTGGTGGAGACCAAAACAGTGTGAATATTGGACTTATACGTTCAATTCAAGTCAATAATGTGTAAATATGCTAATGTTATGTGTGATCATGTATTTGAAGCCTAAAGTTTTATTATAAAGGTCTCCTAAAAAGTTACAATCCACGACCATTAAACTGCAATATTATGTTTAGAGGAGAGAAACGTATTTTCTCCTGCATTAGCGGACGATAATTTGCTGACGGATCACAAATACATTTCTAATCAAAACCCACAAATAGTTATGTTTTAAATGTACTTATTTTAAACCAAACAATGATCTTATCCTTCACATAACCAAGTAGTTTTGTTTTCAATTCACATTGTTAACCATGTTCGCCAAACTGTGACTGTAATCTGTGAGAAAATATATACGTACTACGGAATTTCGATGTATGGAAACAAACTTTCTCGGACACAATGTACGGAAGAAAAGCAGTTAGCAAATTCACAGTGCAACCAATTAACCTGAGTGTACTATCAGCTGAAAACAAGATGCAAGGCTTGTAAGTTTCCCTATTCATTTTGGCTCATTTGCAACTTTTTTGCAGAAACACCATGAAAATCATGAGTGTTTCTCTTTAAGAAAATCTCCAGGAGATGTCTTTAAGACGTCCTTCACGAGATTCCTTAAATGCCATCACAAAGTGAGCAGTAACTTTTTGAGATGTGTCTGAACACAGCCATCGTCCCAGCTGCCTGGATTCATGTTGGGGTCCTCGACGTGATTAGATGGATGATAAGAATGATACAAAAGAGCAGCTTTTGTATCTGGTAAGGCTTTAATAGCACCGCATCTGCTCACCTCAAAATAAGAGCGAACCATAATCTCACACCTGCTGTTGGCTTTCGCTCAGCTGCACCGGCAGATAAATCTAACGGACTGGCACACAAACGCAGGCGTACAGACACTCACACACACTCAGACTGTCAGCGTGAATCCGAACGTCTGAGGCCAAACATCTGGAACTAATGCTCAAGGAGAGTCTCTCAGATTTTATTGAATTATTCTCCTTCTGAGAAGAACTCTATCTGGTCGACACTTTGGAGAGTCAGCTCGACATCTGCAGTGCATCGCCCCGAAGCAGCGGTACATGAAGTGTAGCTGTCCTGTTTCTTGAGGACGAAAATTAATATCATTTTTCCAAGGCAATCCTGTTAGCACTGTCTAATCCAAGTCAGATTGGCAGACTTGAAGACTGGTCTCAGAGGCAGTCGAAGGATTACCCAGCTTGAGTTTTATAGACACTCGCTTGTTGCTGTTTGGGCCCGAGCCGGGGATTGCATATTCAGAGAGGAAAAACACGTCAATCTGTATGGAAAGTGAAGACAACTTTGGTCAGCGGCATTTTCATACTAAAATCTTTGTTGTTTACAGCTCACACATTAAGGGCCTACGTGGTGAAAGAATGAAGTGGAATTACGGAGGACTCCATACAGCACAAGCAGCATGTGCCATCCAATTGTAGTCAACACTCTGGGGGCCTCAGTCTCACACGGCTTCTGAAGGCTGTCAGTGTGTGATATTTACAAGTATATATACATCTGTTCCTCTTGTCTGTGCGGGTATAAGACGTTTTTTTGTGCTGCAGCTGGAGTTTCACTTTTCATTTACTCGGCTTTGCCAACATGTCTTTCTTCTGTCTGGCTTTCTGTCGTCCGTTCCACCGACCAAGAGGGAGAGCAGTAAGTCTTTCAGACAACGGAGCGTATCATGTCCGAGGCTTAGGTCGACACGAAATGGAAAAAAAAAACAAGTTGGTCCTCCAGCACTGCTGAACATTGCAGCTTAAGGTTAGGTCATTATAGGTAAAAAGCAGCAGATAAATTACTTCTCTCTCATCCACTTACACAGCATTCATCAGAGAGTAGAATACATTAAAGCTAATTGAGCATTTTTGCCATTTGGGCTGTATTAATTGAAAAGCCATCACTGCCAGCCATGCACCAAATGACCACATTAACTGTCAACATTATGTTTGACATCCTCCTAGATGAAGTAGTGCTTGGGGAGCTCTCAGCAGGCTCTTAGGAACACCAGAGAGAGAGAGAGGAGTCGTGCTAGGCTCATGTGTAGGTGGTCGGGGCCTAAAGTCAAAGAACAAATTGCCGACTCTTTGCATCACTGCTGCTAATCACCGATGGATGGATTTGCCATGTCATCCAGGATTTGTGTCTGCCGAGATGAAACAGTACAAACTTTTCATGGTGTGTTGTAAGTTCAGACGGAAACGAAACAGAAAATAGAAAACGAGCCCCGCAGTCTATTTAGAGACGAGCGCTTACAAGCTGTTTTCCTCCATTTGCACCTCATTTCTGTTCGTAGCGCATCTATCATGTCATATCTCCCCCCCTGCAAGATATTTTCACCCTCGTTGCTCCTTGGGTCTCACCCTGTTTGAGTATCTGTGTGCTTGTGTTTCAGAATAGGCAGCCTAGGGAATAAAATGCAGATTCCTGTCTCCTTTGGTAGTCGCTGCACTGCACTCAGTCATGCGCAGCACTGTGCAGTGTGTTGCTTGTAAGATGACAGCAGTGCTTAATTTTAACATAAAGGTATATGCCAGATCCCTCTAGATATTCTTTGACTTGTGTATTCGCTCAAGGATTATGTGGCATTGTGCTATGTGGAGTGTACTGCAGACAAAAAAATAGCTGAAGCATTGCATTTAAAAGTGCTTAGCTTTTTTGAAATGCTTAAAAAACAAGTCAAGATGAATAAGCACCCAAACCAATTTAACTGACATTGGCATAGACAAGCAAATAAGGCTTGCTGAATGAAATGCAAATTCTTACCCTTCAGTCATAATACATAGAAAAGTTTCATCTTTTTGGAATGACAAAAATGTCGTTATATAAAATAATACAGAGTGAGGGTTCACCCCTTAATTTGCGGGGTCGACATTAGCGCAACTTTCCTCGGCTATATAAAAGTATTGAGTGTCTAAGACAGTCAAATGCATTTGAACACCCTATATTGAATAATAGATTATGAGCTAGTCATCCTTCAGCATGAGGTGCCCTGTGTGACTGAGTCCCTGGTGTGAAATAAAGTTGTCCTTAATCCCACCTCGAGGACATTCCTGAAGCTGCCGAATGTCTCCAAGGATACTTTCATCTGAATATGCCTCGGAGACATGAGCCCTTTGATGAGACTTTGTCTACCGAACCTCATTTCCATGTTGGCTTCACTGGTAAGGGTGTTTGGTGACTGGCAGAGAGACAGACTGTGTTAATATAGGGAATAAAAAAAGGCCAGTGTGCACAGTAGTGCTGCATTTTTTGGGTGTTTTTGTGGGTGGAGGCCAGGATGTACGTGGAAACAGGTTAGGATTAGGAAGAATTCATTATCACTAATTATCAGTGGGTAAGCGAGAGGCTGGTGAAAAACAAGCTCTCATCCCTTTGAAAAGCCAAAGCCTTTGACACACTAACAGTTTGGTAACTGGGCTGGAAAGTCCAGAGGAACGTCTCCCAAGACAAAACTTGAGAGTTAAGTAATGATGTCTCCATTTAAATTGAGTATTTTTGTACATCTTCAGAGTTCAGCATTCATCTGCAGTTATTATGGGGTATTTTTTTAACACATTTTCAAAACCCTATTTTGCAGATTCTCTCTTTTTTTAATAGCTCAAATGACTATGACTAATGTGAAAGGTACTACACATAACTAGAAAAGCACTCGGAGAGTGCAGACCTCAGCAAAGGCAATAGGGTCAGTTACGCAATACCAAATTGCCCACCTGAAGGATTATATTGAAAGCATGTATTTTGGGAGCACACTGGCACTGAAATATTTCATCCACTAGATGGCGGCAGTTAGTGAAGGCAATATGGTCACTGACGCAATAATGTAAATTCACAATATAAATTCCAGATGGTGTTCTGGATCACCGATCACCACCAAAATCTAATCATCTGTTCCTTGTCCTAAGATACACGTTGTCCAAAAATTTCATCCAAATCTGTGCAGCACTTTTTGAGTTATTTTGTACACAGACAGACAAACGCTGGCAAAAACATAACCTCCTTGGCGGAGGCGATAACCAACCTACAGACAATAGTGACCCTATCCTGTAGTTCCTGCTAGACCTTCAGAGCATTTTAGCCTTTTTAAGCTCCTTGTTTTGGTTTTCTGACCTGCGACTCATCTGTCTGATTTCAAGACACAGGATAACAAACAAAAAAAGGATAATACATTACAGTAACGGTACAGGAATTATCTTGAATTCATGCATGGCTTCATGGATGAGAAGAATAAACTATCAAGGATGTACAAGAGTTAATATTATCTTGTGTATGAGGTAATACAAGAGCAATATGTTAACGAATGCTGAATGCTAATGAGTGATGTTCAAGTCTGCAGTTTGAGGGTGAGGTTAAACAAAAACTAAACAAAGACGACCCGTCACGTTGAAGTCAAGTAATTATGATGAAGTGAAATGTACTTTTTCATGATTTCATCATATCTGTGGCTCTTTATTAAGTCTTTACCACTGATAAATAACATTTGAATAATGGTGGTGTGTTAACTGTATTGTGTGTCTTTCCTAAGAAAATGTTATTGCTTTCTGTCTGACAAGGCATGTGAAATGTTCACTTTGTTTGCTTTGAATTCACAGTTAAAAGTCAAAATGTTTGAGCTTTAAACTACTATTCTGTGACACATAAAACTTGCCTTTCCAAACTAGTATTTAGAATTGAAATGGAGTCCAAAATTATTATATAATTAGCATTTGTCATTTTTACAAAGCATGCCTGAATGCACTGAAGTGCTGATTTTATTTCAAGGGCCATAAAATGATTGATTCAAAAGCAACAAATGATTAACACACCACCATTAATCAGTGTGAAAGACTGACAACACTTAATTTTAAGGGCCAAAAACATGTCACGAAAAAAGTAATGCTTAGTTAAAAATGATTACAGCACTTGGAATTTAACAGAATACATTTACACTGCCTGACTGATGCCTTACCTATAAAGGAGACATGAACAGCATGTCTAACTCTGGAATCAGGATGTGAAGACACCTTAGTCGCTGCATTAATTAACATATTGTTTTGTGATAATATGAGATAATATGAATTCTTGAACTACTGATAGTTCTACATTAATTAGTGAATGCTTTCACCTGCATTACGGTATTCATGAATTCATGATAATTCATGTACTCTTCACATAAAGTGTCTCTGATAAACAGATGAATAAAACAGAGCATTTAGCAGCTAAAAAGACTAAAACACGTCAATGCCCCAACTTCAAATGACCATTCATCTTTTTCTGAGTGGATAGTCCCAATCAATAACCAGGTTACTTCAGTGATCAGGGTCTTACCTGACCTTAGAGGTAAGAATTACACTCCTGCTAATGATATCATTCATACTTTAATGCCAGATGAAGCGGGAGAATAGAAAACATGAAGATGCCATCATGGGCTAATAGACCTGCTCAAACCTTCAGAAACACAGAGGTCCACAGACAATTTTCCAACAGCCAGATTGTAATCCTATTATATCAGGCACTCTGCTCAGACAAATGAAATCATCTGCTGCAACTGGAGGGAGGCCAAGTTTACATAAATAAATTAAGAAACAGATTCACTTCCACCCCCTTCAGTGATTGCACCTGGATTCCCTAAACAGAAAAACAGCATAATTTCACTGATAAGGGCCTCAGAATAAATTGCACTCAAATTGTATTTGATTCGAATGGGTCTTCATGTTTTGGCCCTTTAAAATGTGTAATGCATGATTTTATGTCTTCAAAGAAAATACCGGGACAGTGGCTGTTTAAACATGTAGCAAATGACTCAAATCGTTTCATTGGTTTGAGCTATGGTACAACATTACAGTAGACAGACGTATGGGTAGACAGAGTGGCGCCCTTCATTTTATTTAAATCTGTTTTTTTCAACCAGGCGTATTTGTGCCTTAGGGGGTACCTCTGCAGATGCCACAGGGCAGAAGGAAAGATTATGGAGTAGCTCAAGTTGTTTATTTTTGAAAAAATATATATTTGCTTGAATCAGCTGTAACACCTATACACAGCATGCTGTGATCAGGCATTCCAGCAAACAAGCAGGGAAGTCCGTACAGTTGCCTTCAGCTAGAAGTAAAGGATAAACTGTTGTGGCTAATTATGCATAACCCCAGGCCTTAATATAGAGATAGAGACCCAAACTGTTTTTGTTGTTGTACCGGGCTGTAAACATGTTTATTTCCGCTCTAAATATGGCCATTTTTAACATAGGAGTCTATGGGGATCCACTCACTTGTGGAGCCAGCCTTAAGTGGCCAGTTGAGGAAATGTTGCTTTTTGCCCTTCTGTGTTGGCTTAATTTTTAACCCCAGATGTTGTAAGTTGGTGCAAGTATAAAAATGTGTTGTAACAATATGAACTTTAATAAAATCATTAGTGTTAAATAATATCCAGCATAAAATATGTAAATTAACATGATGACCTGCAGCTCTCCTGTGTGGAGTTTGCATGTTCTCCCCGTGTGTGCGTGGGTTCTCTCCGGCTTCCTCCCACAGTCAAATGACATGCGGCTCAGGTTTAATTGGTGACTCTAAATGACCCATAGGAGTGAATGAGAGCGTGAATGTCTCTATGTGTCTGCCCTGTGATAGTCTGGCGTCCTGTCCAGGGTGCACTAATGTCAGCTGGGATTGTCGATAAAGAAGTCCTTGAATTCATCTGACAGGACTAGAAGTATACCATGTAAAAAAAGACCCATGTTCATAGCATGGCATTAATGCATGCGCACACTAATTGAACACACACTTGCAAAGTATCAAAGAGGGAGTACATAACAATGTCTGAAAGAGTTAATGAGCTTGAGCTTCAAGGTAGCAGCCTGTTTCAACAGGCAAGTGTGGATGGATGGGGCTGTTTGATGGCTTGTTATCCAGGTGCGCTGCTCCAAGGTTGCTGTGTTATTGCATCTTGACTAATTATTTAAAGTCAATACCAAAGTCTCTTCACATCTAAATTCATTAGGCTTGGCAAGGACCCTCCCCCACTGCTACCATCACTAAAGCTACACCGTGAAGAATCCTGGGACTTTATCACAACCAAGTCTGATCCCTTTACTCCCTCTGAGCTTTGTTCCAAGCCACGGAAGTCATGAATGCCCCTTAATGACGTATCTGAACAGCTTAGGAAAAGAAAATACAATTCACTGTTTTTCCTAAGACAATTTTTTTTTTCAAGCAAACATGCTGACTTTATCTTTATTTCTCATCTGTGTGGATGTGTGTTGGAGGGTAAGCAGGTGTGCAGTGTTTGGCTTTGTTTCCTGTAATAGTCAGTTTCATCTCCACGTCCAAGCTAGGATAGATTAATGCAATTTCAATCTAAAATCCCCTAAATGGATGAATATTGTGGCAAACATGCCATTATCTTGTCCCTGAAGAAATTATATGATGAATTAAATACAGGAATCTAAAATGAGGCCTTCACTGACACTGTGAGAATTCCCATTAGTGGCCAAGAAAATGAAAGATCTTTCATCAAAGCCTGAGATGACAGCACTGTATCATTCACTTCTAGCAGCTGGATGTGCCTGTTCTCTGCGTGCACCTCAGATTAATGCTTATCTGTACTTCTACAACGTAACACTTGAGTTTTCTATTTAATCTGATCATTTATTGCGCCCGTTGAGGACAATTTTGGCGAATAAGGAAAGAAAAACACACCTCCCTTTATAGTCACTTATTCCACTGAGAGAGACAGTTTCCTGATTTGAAAAGTGGATTTCATCACAGCCGTAAACAGTGTTGTAACCGAAGCACTTGTTTTTCTTTCTTTGTCTTGCAACACACAGCTATATCAAATGTGAAGTAATGATCCCGAGTGTATTACATTTTAATGGCGTTATTACAGCATACAAGTACAATTAGTTCATCAGCAGAAAGAGGAGATAATTTCCAATGGCTCAGCTCCATTTAATGGCAGTCCCAGGGATGCTTGCACAGCAGAATAAGAGTCTGTAGAGGACTGCAACAGTGGATGACATTTAGAACCATAAACAGCTACTTATAAGTTGTGACTGTGTAGGCAATTTACCTGAAGAGCCGCTGTACTTAGTAAAAAACTGGTGTGAGAATGCTTTAACAGAAAAGCACGAAAGGCTTTCATGAAAAATGTGTTGAAAAACCATGCAAAATCTTACATTTCCCAGCATCATTTACAATTAGAGCCGGGGTCTCTGCAGACAAGCTCAGGCCGCATGCTGCTCCTTTATTATGTCCTGTAATGTTCTATCATAAAAGAGGTAACTTGGTGGAGATCAGATGATGTATAGCTTCAGCAACACCCATTCCATGGCATCAATTATTCTTTGACAGTTTCACGCTTGTCGGGCCACCCATAATGATATCCGATGGGTCAACTTGAAATTGGACAGGTGAGACGGTATGTCATCCTGACATAAGGACAATGGGAGCAGCATGAGCGTTGATAGCTCGAAAAATTGATTTAGGGGCATTTTCGCCAACATTTTTAGCAGGCGTGAAGATCATCCTCACATATTTCCACTGAAGGGATATTTCAGAGATGATGGATTTTAGTCAAACACGCTTTAAAGGATTACAGAGTGTGTTTTCTGACTTAGACAGTGCTGGGAAGGTTATTCTTAAATGTGATGGGTTAAAAATGTAATATAATTATTTCTGTTACTTCAACAAAGTAATGTAACTTATTGCATTTGATTATTTTTCTAACAAATGTTTGGCGCATTCCTCCATCAGGGCCAATCGTCTATTTACTTGCTCCTCAGATTGTCCCATTTCCAAAGTTGGGAAGTTATTCTTCCGGCTTTGCGGTGTTCATGAGGTGTAAGTCATAAACCACGTGGATACTACAAAGAGGATGTGTTGTATTTTATTACTCAGAGAATTAAAAAAAATAGCTATTTCTAGTATTTGTGTGACTATTAGAGCATTGGAAACCGATCAGGATGGTCATTATATATGATTAATGAACTAATATTTCTGATTATTCCATCACCACCTGAATGTAAAAAATGAATTCATGTATCTACCCTGTGTGATTAGTATATGCACCAAAATGTTATGTTTTCCTTGAGCCATTGGAAAACTTTCACTAGGTCCTGCTGACAAACTGAACCCAAAAAAGCCTCCTTGGAAGAAGAGTTAAAGTGTTTTTGTCCAACAACATGGCGACCTTCCTTGGCGTGCTCGGCTGTTCACAGGCATTTTAAACTCTTGGAGCACTGTGTATTAATTTGATTGGCTGTGTAAATTCAAACTTGAGGCACAATCCAAAACAATTTCCAAAATTCAAGTGCATACTGCAAAAGAACAACATTTACAGCTCCTCAGCTTGATGGTGTTTCACTGAATTCTCTCCCAATAGCTTTGCTGACTCATGTTGTCCAGAAATGTGCCAATACAAGACATTCCTGCACGGTGAAAGATGGAAAGCAAAATAATAAGTCTTATTTCCTACATTATAAGCTTTTTACTGAAAGAATATATTCAGATATAACCCCTTTGTAATCATTAGTAACTGTAATTTAATTACATATTTTGTTAACACTATTCATGATGCCCTATGTGTTATAATGTAATCTATAATAATGCTTATAGCCCTGTATAATTATAGTAAGTAGAAATAAATATTTACAGGGCTTTATTACATTAATTAACATAAAATGGGGCTTTTAATAATGAAAAAATAAGGTCAAGTATCATAAAAGTCCATAAGTACTGGTCACTGATTTTTTTTTTTT
>CAFUXE010000005.1:86879-96974 GCA_903364295.1 Serranus cabrilla | reverse complement strand
TTTGCAAGTCCATGTCTATAATACATTATAAAGAAATGTTTTCAGTTATTATCCATAGTTTCAGAATAAGGCATTTAGAGTGGGTTTGTTGAGAAAACATTATATGAGTGAAATGTAAATGTCCAACAATCCATTTCTGCTTTAACACACTTTGTATGATGTTCTTGCATACAGAGGCTTTAATGGTATTTATTCAATTTTACATCAAGCAAACAAAGATCATTTACAGCGAATTATAACAAGCCTGTGTTGTATCATTTCTGCCTATACCTCAACAATTACATGACTTCACTCAAAGCACCTATAATGCATTATAAAAAGATTAGAATATATTATAACTTTAAGATTATAACAATAATACTGAGTGAAATGTGAGTGACTAGTATTTATGGAGTGTTATGCTACTTGATTTTATAAATCATTAAAAAAAAAAAACTTTTTAATGTGTGATGATAGAAAGCATCATGGCTATTTATGAGTACTTGTGACTATAATTATATCATATTATAATGTATTTATGTTTCTGATGCATTACAGATATGGGCATCATAGAAAATGTTACCGAGCGCTGTTACATGTAACTAGTTGTTCCACACCACCTGGTCTCAGATACTATTTTGAGAAAGGTTTGTGCAGTGAAACATTTGTATAGCAGAAGAACCTTCATGTTTAAATATAAAACTGAACAAAAGTTCTACATGCTATGAATGTGACGCTGTCACAATGAAGACTGCGCTAACCTCCAACTGTGAGCAGCCTGACAAAGCCTCAGTCACTTTGAACACCGTCACACACATTCCTGAGAGAGATTACCGTCATTGCCTGAGTTGCCATGGCTGCATAGCGAGAATCCCTGATGTTTATTTTCCCCCAGTGCTTTTAAAACTGCAAGACGGGAAATACTAACTAATCAGACTCAGAATTCTGTTATTGCTGTGAAGAATCATGTAGCCTTTGCTGTGCTGCCTTGTTCTTGTCACTCCTTAAAAATGATAAATGATTTTGCAATGTATTAAATAAATTACCTTGAGCGTTGCGAGACAAGGAGAGGGCAGATCTGTGGGTGGGAGCTGATAAAGGTGTCCTTGAGATATTTCATGCAAGAAAAATTCACAGTGGATTAAAACAAACCCGACAATTGCAAACAGCTCGCTTCTGTGGAGCTGAAAAGCTACGGTTTGCCTGCAGTATCTCTTATTGCTTCTACAGACATTATGCTACGTCTAATGCTTCTCCACCATCTACTGCAGACACGGAGTCAGTCCAGCTTACTGTATTACACTGAATATCAGAGAAAGATCTAAATGATTTAATTGTCCAATAGATACAGTAGAAGAAAATGAAAATCCTTCACTGACTAAAGATCGAGCTATCGTTAAAACTGTGTGTTAACACTTCACTCACATAGCTTATCTATATATAAAAAAAGTTCCCTCTGTGAATTAACTTAATAAAACTGCCTGCTAGCCCGACCTTGAAAGCTTTTTTGGTTAATATACAGCTGGATGTGAATATGTAAACATGTAAAATGTGTATTTCTGTGATGTTGTTAATTACAAATGAGCATTTAACAAGAACATGTTTTTCTAAAAACTATATTCATTTTATTCCCAGTTATTAAAGATGGAGTCTGCAATTCTGGAGAAAGATTGTTGATGTTTGAACTCAGCCCCTCCTCTCAGCAGATGTTACAGTTATGATACCTGCGTTCCACGTGGGCATAGACGTGGATGAGGAAAAGGAGCCAGAATAAGCTGTGTGGCTGTTTGCAGTACAAAACAAATGTCCTCAAACCAAGATGGACGACAGAAGGCCAAAACATAATTTAACTGGACTGTATTTGCATGTTTTTTGGGCTGTAAATCATGTTTTACGTTATTACAATGTAACTTAAAGATTCTGTAAAAAAACAACAACATTATGACAATATGTTTCTGTTATTTTTGTTGGAAATGTTCATTGAAAAAAATGTGCGGTTCAACCAGGACAGATTTGAGGCTGAGGAGCAATAAGGAGCTAAAATAAAACACTAGTTTAAAAAGGTTAAATGATCAAGGATCATGTGGTACTATTTCTGTTTGTTCTGAAATACAGTTTGTCACTACAGTCAAATATATATTTAGAGCAATGTCCATTTAAGTTTATTGAATGTGCATTTGTATATTATTTTTCTACTACTGTAACAAATTACTTGTATTTATATTTGTACAGGGATGTGACTGATCACTGATGTATATCTGGGTGTCAAAATAAAAGTAAAAATGAATAAATAAATAAAATGATTAAAATATATATTCTTATCATTTTTAAATAATATATTATTTTATTCATTGATTTGTTAAACACATATTTCTTCAGCTGAAAACTCAACTGCTTGCTCTTCATAGTGGACATGTGAAAACCCTCTTTAGATGTGTAATTTTTTCATGCTTAAAGAGGAATAAAAACACACAAGCCATTGTACTCAGCCAACAGTTTTGGTTATTTCACGAGACAGATTTGTGTTTTTCTCTGTGTTCTTCTGGCTGCTCTGAAGTGGGCAGGGCTACAATGGGAAATGGTGATGTTTCGTACTTCTGTACACCAACTGGTAATCAAACCTGATCAAACTACACCCACGCAGTCCTGATGAAGCAGATTAAATCTGATTGTTGTTTATTAAGTCATGAATATTACATTACATGGAGAAATACTTCACTTATGAAGCCGTGCTTCAGGAGCTGGAAGGTTTAGCTGTAATGATAAATCCTCTGGAAATCAGCAACTGCTTAGAAACTACTAAAGGTAAGGGGGGTGGGCCCTGGCCACACATGTTTCATCAAAAGCCCCAAATCTTTCAAAGTTTTTTTTAAATACCTTTAATTTTGTGTGCTGTTCCCACAGTTTCTCTGACTGGACCGACATTGGGGAAATAATGGGGGGCTGTTCTATCCTACTACTATTTCCTTAAAGAACATTGAGGAAATGTTTTACTGTTTGCCTAAAACTCAATTAAAGTATTGGAGACCACTTTTACTTGGCAATCAGAGCAGCCCAGATTATTATAGGATGGATTCAAACAGTAAATGTGTCAGCTAAACAATCATTCTGGGAGCTCTACTCCAGCATAGTAAAACAAAAATAGGTTTCAATAGTAGCAAATCTGTTTATGCCAAATTCCTACTCTACCGATGTTATGTAACTTAAAAATAGTAACATCAGTCAATGTTTGCTTCTTTCTAGGTGGCAGGAGTGAAAATGACTCATCCTCAACATTTGTTATGTTTTGGTTTCACAATAATGAAGACAGTTGGAGAACAACTAGATACAAACTAGGATGTCGACTCGACGGGATTATTTCTTTCCTTGGCAACTATTACATTTTCCTTAAATTATGTATATATTTTTAGGCACCCTTCTATCAAAATACTGCTTACGCTGCAATAAAGTACGAGACAATCTGTCCGGGGGGAACATACAACTGGACCCCTGAATGTCTAGCTCTGCCCCTGCTGAAAATACTACTAGAATTCCTGGTTGTCAGAAATCCAGGGCTGTTTTCCATGAGTACTATCTCATAATTAGATCTCAGGAAACTGTGAGGAAACTGCAGCCTTACGACATTATAATACCCAAACCAAATTGCACCATTTTAAAAGACAAATGGCGAAAATGCACCTATCCTTTTTTTAAAATTACCTGTTATACATTTTACCGTTACCCAGACGCTCTCTATGCTGATGAAACTTTTTTAAGGATGTGTGCATTTTCCTCTTGGATTTAAAGGCGTTACATAATGTGCCTAATAGACCAAGCAAACCATTTTCTCTGATTAAAACCAAATAACTATAATGTCGGTAGCGGAAGTTGAAAACTTTTCCATGTGTATTTAGGCTTTTTGGTTTACAGCTCCGTCACGACCAGCAGCAACAGTTTCAAGATATTTTTCTGGGATAAAAAACACCCACTCACACACAGACGCACATGCACAGACACACAAACAAGCGCAAAAAAAAAACAGGCTCAACAAACCAAACACATCTTCCCGGAGAAGGAAATCCACAAACACACACAAACAACTGACACGTTTCTCTCTGTGGATACCTGATGTGATGAAACACTGCACCGTCACTGGTTTCATTCCATGCTCAAACTGTTTAAAATTTCAGCACCATGGATGGTACTTCAGCACCATGGATAGCGGGATTCAAGGTCCATTCAAAGAGATTGAATGCCTGCAAAGAGGCTGAAATGGGCGGTTATTGCATACATGGAAAGGTGGGTGTCACTTAACGCTCCAGTGAGCTCTGTGTCCTCTCGCTTGAGGTCAATAAGCTTCTGGTCAGTTTTCTGTCTCTTCCCAAACCCATTAAGTCGTCAAGAGTCTCCCAGGGTATTTTTTCACCGAGTAAAAACAACACAGTGATGACAGAAACCTGCCAAGATGTAAAAGTAGCCTAGAATTTAGACATTACATACGCAAAATAAATGAATGAAGAAGTTAATAAATGTAGAAGTGGACTTAATTTCTCTACATCACATGTGCCATAAATTGCAGTTATAAGACGTAATATTCGCTCCGGAGTTCACAGAATATATTTTTTCTCGCTCTCCTCAATGTGTTATTAATGTACAAGTGAAACACCCTCAAGGAATCACAGAGGGCATGACCATATCTTAGATGAGAAAAGGAGGAGAGGGAGAGAAAGTTGCAATAAAACCGAAGTAAATCCCTCTGATACCATTTGGCAGATGGTTGCTTGATATACCTCAGGCTGGATATTAAAAATCTCAGATGGGCTGTCCAACTGACAACTTAATCCATTTAGAGACACTGAGTAAGCAGCAGGAAGCTGAGTCAGGGTCAGCGTACACAGAGGTCTGTCATTTCTCACACGAGGCACAATAAGTTTATCTCTGGTAATTTATTCCACGCGCTTAAGAGTCAGACAAACACAGCAGAGAGGAAGGAGAAAAATGCAATCACACAGTTTGTATATCATCGTGATTAAAAGGTGTCAAAGAATGAAAAGCCCACTCAGACTGAGGCTACAAACGTACTTGAAAAGAAGAAAAGGCGTTCTGTGTTCTGCCATTTAAAAGGAAAAAAGACTGGAAGGACATCACTGTCTTGATGTAAGAATATGTTATGCAAAAATCCTTGGATTGCGAATGGTAGAGGAAATGACCTTTCGAAAATGGAGCAGTTCAATATGTTAATTAATAAGGCCATGATCCAAGGTAGAGCGAGATTGGCTGGGGGCACAGCGTCTCACTGACTTTCCTATTAGTATCCACAGAAAAATGGAGGAAGGGATACAGTGCGAAAGTGCGGTGGCTGCGATAACAAAGAAGTTCTGAACTTCTTTGGAGACAGATATGACGTTAATGAAGGGAGAAAAGTTATGTAGGAGCTGGTGACAAGTGTAGTTATGTAAGAGGGATGATATGATTTTCACAAGAAAAGTTCCAGCCATTAGCCAACCTGTGCCCTCACAATGTCTCAATATAGCTCCTTCAAGAGAACATACTTTAATATGTTGCTTCATTGTTCGACAGTGAAAGCATCTGTTACCTGATGTTACCGAGCCTCAGAGAACTGCTTCATCTGAATAACTTAGTGTGGTAGTGTGCCACCGTGCTGTAAGGATGGATGATGTTCTGTTATGAGGTTAAATGCCTTTTTTACACTTTATAAGAAGTTGGCATTTTAATAAAAAGTACATTATGTGTAGAATGTAAGATGATTTCCTTTTGTTATTAACCTGACAGATAGAACTGGTTTCTTGTATTCTTGTTTCTGTGCAATAATGGAAAGAATATAACATGAAGTAGGATTTTTTCCTTTTTGATATTTACTCATATTGATATTCGATCACAGTTTTAATGTTTGTTATTTATTTTGGTTGATGGGCCTGCAGATGTATTGTTACATTTTTGACACTCATGGACATGAAACTTTAAGGGTTTAGTTTTACAGTTGGGGAAATATACTTATTCACTTTCTTGACAGGAACATGACAAGATAACAACCTGCACTCTTTTAATGTCCAGCAGGAGACGACACCATTGGTTGCAAGAAGATATCTGTTGTATAGAAGTCCATGAAAAAATGAGCCTACCTCCCACTTGATTTATAACCTCAGCAAACATTTTGAATGTGTGTATGGTCTCATTCATTAGTTTCAAGTCCTCTTCAGTACAGATGGTGTTTATTCTGTAAATAACATCCCATTTAGAGCAAAACAGGTGCATAGCAATGCATTTACTTCACTGTGTAAATGTACATAGATGTGATCTTGTTTGTGTATGTAACTTAGTTGCCTAAAAATATTTTTGCTTTAAGAAAAGCCCCTAAAGAGCCTCATTTTCCTTAGCTCAAATTAGTATCTCAATAAATATGAATGTGAATGTGAAACGTGAAATGTGAATTAAAGACACACTTCGCTAAGCAGCTAGCTCAGGTTAGCATTGGCTGGTGTCTTTGTATGTGCTGTGTGGTAACTGGCCTCACCACCCTGTTGTCCACGTAAGAAGGTGGTTAAAATTACACGTCCAAATATGGTCACTTCTGGTTCCAACAAAGACAAAATGCCAAACTCAAGGCGTGGAAACTGAAGTCCAGAGTAATTGGTGACATCTCGGTGGCTATGTTCACTTCTTTCATCCAGTGTATGAACTACAGCCTTGGTTTAAAAACTGGACACTAACTGGCTGCTGCTGCTGCTGCTGCTGGTATCAATCTTTTCATTTAACTCTGGGCAAGAAATAAGCACAATTTTCCAAAAATCAAGCCATTCCTGTAAAGATAATTTAGAGAAATCACTTGTGTAAAGTATTTGGGACTGATGATGAGCCAGCTGGTAATAAAAGCCATTTCCTTCTCAACATTTTTTTTTTAAATATATTTGTTTTGATTGTTATAAAGCTTTTCCCATTAAAGCACAGAAAAGAGCTGAAGAAATTACACAATAGCAGGTCATAAAAATAACTTAAATCTGTGTTTGAATAGATATCGTTCCCTATGATGACGAAAATGAAAATATTTTCAGCCATAGCTTATTGTTATTGAGAAGAAAGACTAGCAAATTATTGCATTCAGTTTTATTTACATTTGAGACAACATTTATTACGCAACACACGCACACTTCTTTGAAACTGTGGTTGCAGATAGATGTCAAATAAAATGCTGTTGCTCACGTAAACCTAGAGGCTCACGTCAGTTTTCAGACTGAAGACACGACTCACAAGTTTGTTTGTGCTGATCCTTTGAATATAAAATCCTACAGTTGGTGATGTTAGCTTACAGTGACTCATGTATTTACAGAGGCATTTACAGTCAATTTATTTAAGCTTTTCAAAAAAATATCAGCTCTGACAGGTGTCACTGTGCACCATCTACTGATTCACCTCTCGCAGAGAGAGGCGGGGAGGGAGAGACAGACAGACAGGGGGGATGGGGGGTGATGGCGGGGGTGGAGGGGGCCACATTGTGTGTACTGTCTCTTGTCCCCCTCAAACCTGTTCCTGATGAGATCAAATTGTGAACCAGACTGTCTGAGCTGCTAGTTCAACACTGCCATCTTCTGGGTGAAGCAGCCTATTGTGCTGTCACAGGAGTCGGATACTTTATCCCTCACACAACCTGTTCACATGCTCAGCCCATCCCATAATGATGCTCCATCTACCACAAGTAAAACCAATAACATTACTGACACAGACAACATAACTGTAGACAAAGGATTTGTATTTCTACAACAACATGATCCAATTTATTGTATTACTGTCATCATTTCCAGTTAGCCCTACAATTAGTGGGGCTGTGTTTCTATGACTGCAGATGGATGCGTGTATTTAAACTGGTAAATTACAGCATGAAAAGTTATAATTCCAGAAGTTTCCAGTGCGAAAGCATGTGTTATTATAGTTCTGATGCTATCAGTGTGTACTGCATCATATTCATATCATGTATCTTGATGTAATATTACAAATGTTTTCTCTTCACCCTGAAAGGATCTGATCTGATCTAATGAATGGTTTCAGAGCATTTAATACCTACTTAATATTGTTTTGCTTTATTATACTGTGGTAAACCACATATATACATTAAGATAAGTAGATGTAAAAAAGAGTTTGAGAATAACTTCTAAATAAGTCATTTATAGTAAATGCAAAACACAGAGAATGTTGTGCTACATATTTGGTATGATATTCTTTACATTTGACTTTTTGTGACACAAAAAAAACATGCAACATGTTTGCTCTGAGCAGATTAGCAGCTACATTCTATAAATAAGAGAGGTCTAGTAATATTTGTGTGTTGACTATAAGAAATAATTTGTACATTCCAGTTCACATTAGACATTGTATACACAGTGATAATCCACTCACAGATCTTTATAAACGTGTTATCATGCTGCGTTCTCTGTTGTTGTTTTTGTTTGTTTTTTAAGTTTCAAGATTTAAGTCTTTTTAAGATGCATAAATCGATTTTTCCAAACTCTAAAACAAGCTGAAAGATGTGATCATGACATAGGCTGACAAAGCTTTTACCTTAAGGCTGTTATTCTTCAATGCTTCAACCCCCCTTGTAGTAAATCAGCCACAAAGTGTTTCCTGTCCACCCACAGACAGGGTTTGGTGACAATCCAGGACATAATCATTAGTTACCCAAAGAAAACTCCCCGGAAGACCTTCATCTTGCGATACAGCACAAAATATGAGATGTTGTAGTGAGACACAGGGGAGTTAAACAGGTCTGAATAAAGTATAACACTGCAGAGATTCTGGGTTCAGCTCTCATTGGGACAACTACTCCTAGTTGTTTAGTGTAAAGTCAAGCAGAAACATTCAGATATTGGCAGGGGATTGGCTCTTATTTACAGTCTTACCTTGACAGATGTACCAAAGGTCTTCATGAGGTTGTTTTAGAGGTTTTATATCCACCAAGTCTTCACCTCAGAGTCTCTGGAGTAACAGCACTTAACTGGATAAAAGGAGGAAAACGGAGGAGAGACGAGCAGAATAAACAAGTAAAGTAGAGGCAGAGGCATGGGCAATTACGCAGTTTGTTTGCAGCAGTAGTATCAGTGGTAACTGGAGGCAGCAGCACCTGCACGCAGACAGCACTTTAAAAAAAAAAACACCTGATTTTTATACTAGCTACTAAAAAAATCAGAGGTCAGCTAATAATTACCCATAACCCCAGAATTCTACGGCTGATGTTTAAAGCATTGCAGTGGGAGATATCTTTGGGATTTAGGTACACAAATCTGGCTCTGTGCCATATGTCTTTAACTTGAATCCTAAAATATTTGGACTGTGAGTCCCCTTTCTAAGATGAAAGCTGATCTGAGACCAGCTGAGCTCTAAAACCAGGTGATCAACATTTTAGACTACTGCAGGACGTGTGAGATAACAGACTGAGAGTCTGCTCCAATGTCCCCATGGCTTTCAGCCATCTGTCAATGAGACACTGCCGTTCCCTTTGGCTATATTAAAACAGCTATATTCCCTGGAAGTGTTATACCTACTGATGTCTAACTTGACGCTAGTGAAGTTCCCAGTTGATAGGAGTCTTTCACTTTCTGCCCTCTAGCGGCCAAGATGACGACAAGCACTATGATGAGGGATACACAGACACAACAGCAGCAAGGATGACACAATAGCACTATAATAATAAAACCTTTACAAAGAAATGGAGTTGCTAAATTGTGACAACTGATGGGCGGTGTAGATACATAATGTATTAAGACACTAATACTCTTCTGGCAACCATCAATTATCAAGTTTGTCAGGGAATTTACAACGTATAAATAAGAATCCAGAGTTACACTGGCGGGCAATTAACATGAGGATATGAGGATAACTTAACTTTACCTCTGTACAAGAGTTAGACGCCATAGTCAAGGCAAGCTGAATAGCATACAACCACTTCCGGTGAAGACTTTCAAAGTAAAGTTACACTCGCTGTGACTATGAGAATAGCGTTCTTAAATCCATCTCACAGTATCGTCTTTCACAGCAGAAAGTCCACTATTCAATGCGCTACTTATTTCTGATTTATTTGTTGTTGTTTTTGTTATCCTAGCCTTGAAACGTGACATGAAGTTTAAT
>CAFUXE010000005.1:57305-69998 GCA_903364295.1 Serranus cabrilla | reverse complement strand
ACCCAACCTAAGGCCAAGATAGTAGTAATACTTCTGTTGTTGTGTTTTTTTTTGTTTTTTTTTTACACAGCAGAGGTAGTGAAGTCACTGTTGCTGCCGTTCCATGTAAAACTGTTGACCCTCACCACATGTTGGCGTCTCTTTGAATGGAGTCTCTGCTCTTGTGGATGGCATGAGCCAAAGCTTTTCCTATAGGAAAGCCATCTCGAGCCAAGGCAATGCTGGGCTCAAACAGGTCCTTCCATGGCAGCTTGCCATGCCTCTTGTGGGCCATCTCGTACCCACGGATCTCCCCGGGAATGGCTATGGACAGTCCACCTGTCATGTACAAACAGCAGTATCATGATTTTGAATTTTGCAGGCTCTTTCTGTCTGTCCATTGTCTGACTAGAGGACGGGCTTACAAAGAAAACACTGTGAGATATCTATGGATACGTTGTTTTACACATCAGATTGAGTTTGTATGTGACTAGCAGCAGTCGCAGGGGAAGACAGAGCCAGGGTGTTTAGGAGGATGGGACATTTGAGAGTTGCTGGATTTATAGATTTGAGACTAGAATATTTATCCTCTAAATCCCTCTTTAGCTTTGATACAACATGAGAGTCAAGTTACAGTAGCTGCAACAGCTTTACAGAACACAATAGTCAGATCAGCTCTGAGTGAATATTTTTCTCCTCTGTGCCTGGGAAACGCTCCAACAGCTCAAGGCTAGTACCTGTTCGAGAAAGCTTGGTGTTGTTGCCAAACATGTCTTCAGTGGCGTTCATGGGCGCCGTCTCCCTCGCATCGATGGTTTCCACCTTCCCTGTTGAGCAGGAAATGAGGACAGATTGCTGATTGTGTTTTTGCTCAGTTAACTTTTATTGAGAAGTTGTAACTAATGATGCACAGCTCACCTGTGGTAGCGTCATAGATGACAAAGAAGAGCCCTCCACCGATGCCCATGCTGTGAGCGTTCAAAAGGCCGACACATAGCAAGGCAGCGATAGAAGCATCCACGGCGGAACCATTTTTCTTCAAAATGTCCCTGAGAACATGAAAATACACTTACTAGACGCTGGCACTTGCATATGCACATGCAGAACCAGAGCGTGCCACTGCAGAGTCTTCTTACCTCCCCACTTCTGAACACTTTCCAGCATCAGCAGCCACAGCAGCCTTTGAGTAGAAGTGGTCCGAGGGGGGAGGTGTGTTTTTCTTCCCCAAGCCCATGAACACCCCGAGGAACAGGCTCACTGCAGCCACCAGAAGGACCACCAGACCAGCAATCAGGGACTTCCCAACCATTTTCCTGCCCGGGAAAATCAACACACCTCACAGTCAGACAGCATCCTTTATCTCAGGCAGAAACGCGTGTCTTCCTCTCCAGACATCACCTATCATTTTCAGAGCAGAAGCCAAACCTTGACACCTGAATAACAGTATGAAAAAAGGCGCATCATGTTCTGTCAAGAAGGCTCAAGGTTCACTCACCTTTGATGTATTGCACAGACTGATGGAAAATATTGGACAAAGAGAAGAGAGACGAAGGGAGCTGGTGACCGTTCAGGTTATTCTTAGTGCGTGCCAGCAATAATGACAAGGTGTTTACAGAAAGGAGCTTCACTCACTGGTGATGATGTGTGTGTCATCTCAGCTCAGGTGTCACAGTGGATAATGAGCATGTGCTTTATCGGTACATGTTTTTAAGTTAGAGGCAGAAAAATAGACACACGGAAAGGGAGGTTCATAGAAGAGGAGGTCAAAGGTCAAAAAAGCTCTCTTACTTAATAATTTATGTTTGACCTTTTGGAAACATTGTGCCTGATATCAGTGAGAACAGTTTCCATCTATATTCTGACAGGTTTTCTTTGGGGGATTTGTCTTTGAACTATTAAGTCCCAAGTCTTACCATCGGAGTAACGGGTGCTAACTGGCCCTCAGTAACATAACGTTAGCTCCTCTCGTTTCTCTCCCACAACCTGATGGGATGCTGTTGGGTTGGTCAAACAAAGTGGATCTTTACGTTTTGACTTGCTGGAAATGAAAAGTGTAAACGTAAGTTGAGTGGCACATAACGTACTTGTTAGTCCTGGGCTCGGGGGGACACATGATGTTTTTTCAAGTCAAAAGCCTCAAGTCCAAGTGAAGTCACGAGGCATTGGTGTTAAAGTCCAAGTCAAGTGCAAGGCTTTTTTTGATTTTGTCAAGTCAAGTTCAAAATCATAAAATTGTTGACTTGAGTGTCAATAGAGCCCAAATCATGTGACTCAAGTCCACTTAGCACAGCTTGACAATGGCATTAGTATTGCCTGATATGCTTATTAGCTAATATTTAGTCCCCCAGCAACAGTCATTGGATTGATTGTTTGTTTTTACTAACAAAACCACATGTCATGATGCCAGAACGAGCAGTACACTCCGAAGGTGACAAAAACTGCAGAAACCTCAGATGGTCACTTGAGGCTGGCTCCAAAAGTGTCAAAGCTTAAACAATCCCATGTTAAAATGCCCAACATTAAAGCAGAAATCAAATCTGTTTTCTCCATTTTTAATTCCCCCCTTTCATGACAGCTGTATGTGGCCTAAATCACAGTGCAGACAAAGCAGTGAACTCATGTCGTGGGTAGTTTTAAAGTTCTTGATCCAGGCTAGAAAACATGCCTGGGAAGCACTAAAGTGATACGGTTTGGAATTCTTCCACATTCAATTCATTTTTTTAAAACTAGATGTCACTTTCTCAGATGATGGATGCCTCCCTTTCCTCACTTTGGAGGGAAACTCTCGTGTTTTTCTTTCTAGTCCTCTATAACCTTCCATTTCACTCTGATATCAATCTGGCAGGCTTGCCAAAGTGAAGGTGAGAGCGATCTGTTTACGGATGCCAGCAGCATTCATCCCATCATCTCGGGGCTCTGTGTGATTGGCTGAGCCGGCAGCGTTGCCATGCTCAGTAGCTGTGTCACAGTCTATTTGGCTTATTCTGCAGGCATCCTCAGAGCGATTGAGATGCCTGAGCCTTCGCCCGGCAGCGCAGGTCCAAGCTGGCAGTGTGGGTGACAGGAGCTTCTCAACAGCAAATACCCTTCTGTGGTACCTTCGCTAATCCAGCAAGCACTCCTGTTGCTGGGCCACACTGATAAAGCACTGTCAAAGGAGCCTGTGGGCTTCTGCTGCTGTGATTGTGTCTAAATCTAATCACTACTATCCTGTTCTGGATCTCCCAGGTTCAGAGCCGCCCAAGGAGGGGACTTTATTTAATGGACAGAGCTGATTTATAGCGGAAGACAACAATTACATATCTGTTTGTTGCAGATCACAAAAGCCTTCCTTCAGCCTTTGTCACTGCATGCAGGTTGTTTCATGACATATCAGCTGGAGCTTGTTCATATTTCTATCCCTAAGCTAGAGGCTTATAAAGTTTCATTTTGACTTTGCTGGGAGGGAACCAGTCCTACCCACCAGGTCTCCCTACAATTGTTTTCACACAGTAAAAGGAGAGGCTTGTCTTTGCCTTTACACTCAGCAGCAAATCAAATCAGGCGCTGCTGTTGTTGCTCTGTGACAGGTGAAACGCAGCCTGCAGAAACACTTACAGCAGAGAGATGGCCACAATGGAAAAGGAGGTGATGTCATGTGTTTTTATGGGTGGCTGCAGTCCTGTAATGATAGGGAGTCATTATAAACAGGTTCTTCTTTCTTAGCAGTGATAAACAAACGTGAGTTGTGTGTGGATGGCAGGAGGGTGAAAGAAAAACAAGTCCTCTATCCCAAACTTTTTTGCTTGTGAACCCTTTAAAAAGGCCATGTTATGCTAGTTTTTGGGTTCATAATTGTATTTTGGGTGTCTACTAAAACATGTTTACATACTTTAAATGATGTTTCTCCTACTGGCTGATATATATACCTGTATTCACCCTCCTCCTGTAATTGTCCATTGTAGCACCTGTCTTTTTTAGCCCCCACTCCTAAAAAAGCCCAACCTGTCCTTGCTGGTCAGTGTTTCTAGGTCTTTTGCATTTATGCTTTTGGCATCTAGTAGTATATTTGTGACATTACTACCTCATGGAAGTCCTGACGGCTTGTTATAGCTACTGTTTCTGAGTACAGGGTTGTGCATTTCTCTGTGGATTGAGTGTTGTGATACTTTCACAGTATTTATATAGCACCAAGGCCTGCTTTATAATTAAAAAAATACATGAAGGACAAAAAAAGGACCTTTATCCAGGAGACTGCTGCTAATTCCCAGTGAAACCTAGGTTAACGTTGAGTTATTTTACTTGCGTCTAGAACTTAACATAGATTAACATGCAAACATAACTTAATCTTTTTCCTAAGCCTAACCAAGTTTTGTGCCATAACCTAACCAAGCTGTTTTATTCCTTTAGCAGTATATACCTCTAATATTTGGGGTTAAGAAGTTGGAAATTTCACATAGGAATTTCCAGCCTCTGACTTTGAATGGAATGCATCATAAATATCCATGTTTTATAATGCCAGTCTTCAGTTTTTGACACAGCTTTTCTGTTTAAAAAAATCAAGATTACCTTGATGACATCATCAGTTACTTTCCTCCCTCCAGAGTCACAGTCGGATTATACAGCAGTTTTTTTAGTGCTCGTCATGACAACTGAACTCCTCATAATCTCATAAACCGGTCAAACCTCATCTTGTGACCCTCTAGGGAGTCCTGAAAGACAGATCGGGAACTCTGCTTTATTCAGTGATGCTAGCACTCTATTAACATTGCAGAAGGTGTAACCTTTGATTCTCACAGTGGTTTAGTTGATGGTACTGCAAAATCTTTTGGATTAAATATCACATTTTGAGCACCAACGTTAAAAACATGTAACACATAAAGACATTTCAAAATCTAACAACAATTTTAAAGCAGGAAAGATGGTTATGGTTAGCATGTGTTCTGAAAATGAGTTCATTCATCAGTATTGCTTGGAGAGTCAAAGCTCTGACAAAACAAATTAGTAGCATGGGGGGATGCATTAAATTAAGGACACCAGACAATCATAATTACAACCTCTAGGAAAATATGCAGCAGGCAGGGTCCAGGGAAGATATAGTGCAGGCAGCGGGAATATTTATTAGAAAGCATCAACCAGCCCGCTCCAATAAATAAGGCTACGCCTGAATCATACCAGAAAATGAGGTCAAATCAGGATCAAAGTCCTTCAAGCCACAATGATATAACTGGCAAATACAAACACGCAACATCACAATCACAAACCAACACTTGATAAGACTGGACCCCATGAGGAGGAAGGGCTGCATTTATTCAATTTCCTCGAGCAGTGGGTTTCAAAGTGGGGTCTGATGCTCTCTGCCAGGGTCCCTGAAACCTTTTTAGATATATTATTTTAATTATCTGGTATTCCATTTGTTACAAAACCCTTTATGGTTCAAATAATATATTTTAATTTTCAAATCTAGAATAGTTCATAGATTACATGCTAATCTTATAAATATATTACTACATGGAATATGTTTAATATGTGTCTAATATCTTTTTAATAGATTTATCTTGTGTTGTTTCTATATAACTGAGCCTGTAGAAGTGTATGAAAAAAACATAAGCTATAGCAAACTATTCTAAGTGGTGTCCTGTATATTGTTGGTCCTTGAAGGGGTCCTTGGCTGGAAAAAGCCAAGGCTGATCAGAGAAGAAGTTCTGTTCTACAGTGCAGGTGTGAAGGAAAAGAGTCCCCCGTCAGTGACCCTTTGGGTCTCTGGACCGAGATACTGATTCATATGACAGAAACACACTCTGGGACATGGATGTTGCTCACAGACTGACAATGACTTAGTGAAGTTGTGACAGATGCAAACACAGTTTGACAGCTCGTGCAATGGCTGACTGACAACAGGATTGCCAATAGAGAAAGTCATATTTGTCCAAGGCCAAAGGCAAACACACATTTGGGCAACTGAAGAGAAAAAACGTGAAGTTCCTCAGAAGGATACTGGCTACCCTCAAGACTCAAACACAACCTGAAACTCTGGTTATTTAGAGGACTTCAGGTTGTTTATCAGGTTAGTCGCATGATTGCTTGAATATAAAAACACTGACATCCTTTCTTTTTATTTTCTCACTGCTTGTAGCAGACGGGGATTTCAAGCCTGGGGAGGAGAGACGAGGAGAGACGCGTCGCGGGCACCAGATGCTGCGATTGGTCGGACGCTCCACGTTGCTCAAACCTAAACAGCAGCGTAAAGCGGAGACGGCCGGAGGATGAAGCAGCCGGAGCATCCTCATCATCTGAGCCAGGCGCACGTAGTCCGTGGTTTAAAGGGAGGAAACAAAATGCGTGACGGGTGCGTGAGAGAGTAGAGATAAATTAGACTGTCGTGGGATATTGTGTTATTCTGCACCCGGATCCTCAGGTCTGCTGACAGCTAGGCAGCTACGCGGCGCCAGACAACACGGCGCTGTTTTCGGAGCATCTGAAAAAAATAATAATACTGGGGTTGATCATGGGTTTGTCCTCTTAGTAACACAAAAACGTCGCCTGTATCCGTAGAAAAAAAACAACAACAACAGCATGGGTTCCAGACTGAGCAGGCAGAGCAGCCTGGACAATGAGAATTTCTCCAAAAAGCGACGCAAGCTTCTGGATGGCACCGGAGAGAGCGACAGGGGCAGCCGAGGCGGCGGGGACTTTCTGTTTGCACTGATGCTCAAATCAGACAAACTGCCTGGGATGCTGCGGAGGACCAACCACAGCCCGTACATGAGGCGAGTGGCGTGGATCAAAGAGATACAGAAGCTGCTCCGTGACCGCAGGATAGAGCAGGCGACCGACGTGCTCAAATTACTGAGGAAGGTAAGGAGAAACTGCATGCAGCTCGGCCTGGGTGCAGGGGGAAGTCAGACCTGTTTACATGCAGTACGTGCACTTTGATGCTCATGCAGCTGTACATCCACAAAAAGCAACAGATGGGGAACAAGCATGTGTGTAATTGCACTTTGATGCCCCGAATCTTGCAGTGCTACAGGTGCTTTAATCCCCTCCTGCACCCCTGGCCTCTGACCTCTGACCCCCAGCCCCTCTTCAGCACTCTCTTCCCCTTCCTGCATGGTCACTTCCATTTGTTTTTATAGAAAGTAGGCCACTGGCAGAGCGTTGTACCTGTGACACATTATTCCAGTGGCAGACAGCGTGTGACTCACCACAACGCACACTCTGACTGTGGGGAAACATGCTCCGTGTTGACATCTGATGTGGAAGGATAACCTGTGATCTAAATGAAGCAATGCTCAAACTGTCATTGCATTATCACAGAGTTTAAATTATTTTTATGGAATCTGCAAACAGATTCCACTACCCCATCCTCTGCCTCCACCACCTCCATCCTCTCCACATCTGTCCTTGTTTCCTCCACTCCAGCCACCTCTCCTTAGGATGTTCTAACATTGCCATTAGAGCGACCTGCCCCCGCCCTCCATCCTCTCCTCTTCTTTTCTCCCCCTCTCTCTCTCTCTCTCTCTCTGTAATGGCCTGTGCTCCAGCAGCAACAATGTAAGCCCTGGAGTCCTGTGTTCCACAATACAAAATGTTATTATTCTCCAAAAGGTTTTATAAACTCATTAGAAAGTCACAGAAATGAAAATCTAGACAGCTGTCAATGCTTGAATAGTACCTTTGCTGTGCATGGTGCAGTGGTCTTGTTAAAACCTTTTGGGGGGATTTTTTTAGTGATTTTTAGAGCCCAACTGGTTTGGGATTTCTGAAAACGATACTAATTTTAAAGGAGAAACATTCACTGATTACCAAATCAATTTCTGTTTTATATTTAACCATTTAAGACATTTGAATATTACAAAATACTTTTATAAGTTATACATTTCCACCCAATTCTAGATAAAAACTGACAAAAGAAAGATTAGGGAGGAAAAAAGCTAAATAAACAGTAGGTACTGTGTGTTCAGTATCAGCCAATTAAACCATTAAAGTAAAAAATAAATACAAAATAAATAGCTGAATACATCAGTACTGTAGGTTTTCTGCATTACATGTAAAATAGAACAACATAATATACACTAACACTAGTTAATATCTCTGTGATAGGCCAATATCAGCCAATAACATCGACCATCTGATATGTGGGTCAGGCTCTAGTGATTTTCACACAAGGAATACTAATGTTTTTGCTGATGAAAAGAAAAGCAGAAAACGCAGCTGTGCTTATTGTTTTCAAAAAGCTTTTGTTGCAGTATGTGTGGGGCAGTCTTCACTCGATCGTGACAATAGTTACAAGTAGGTATTGTAGTCGTGACCTAGAATGTGTTGGACTAACTCCAGCTCTACTATACTGAGTAAAGGATCTTAGTCAGAGGTTTGTTTTTAGAGCTGTGGGATTTTTGGCATTAAAGCACGTGTGAAGGAACATGTAGGTGCATCAGAGATGTGACAGCAGCCTTGGCGATCTCATTTGTTTGCTTGGCCTCTGGTCGTCCCTCTGTCTTTTAGCTGTCGGCCAATCCTGTGTTAATTACTCTGAAGCCTTGACACAGGAGAGAGGAGAGAGCTGAACCTCCTTAATCAAGCCAAGGAGATAAACTGGCTGGCCTAGGCTCCATGACAGCCACATCACCGGGGACATGGGCTTACTTCTCCTAAATGAGCTCCACATTTATTAAATGAGCCTTACTTTTGCGTTAATCGCAGCATTGCAGGCCGATATCTGAGAGATTGTGTTCTCTGAATTCAAAAGGAGTTCGTGGCAGATTTAATTGGTGTGTAACAGCGAGCTGTGCTCCAGTTATGAGAGAGATCTGAGCTCTGTCGCAGATACGGGAAGGATTCATGACTTCACGCCGCGCTTGCACATGACAATTGATCGTGTCTAAACTCAGAAGGGAGATATTTTTATACCTTGTTTCTCAGAAGGGCAGAAGCAGCTTCTCCGCCGCCTTGGGTTCAGACTGTGTTTACTGTTGCCCTTGTTAAAAGGGGAGCCAGTAATGTGGAGCTGCCAGCCTCCCACTCAAACTGTCTATTACAATCAATGCCGATTGTGTCAGAGAGAAAAGAAACGTGTGCGTGCAGGTGTGTGTGTGTGTGTGTACACTGTATGCGCCTGCTTCTTTCATTAGAGCTGCATCGGCTGTGCAAGAGCTTGTCACAGTTTGTCTCGTTAGGACTTTGAGGATGGAGGTGTTGATGAAGGCAGATTGTACAGTTCAGTACACGCAGCAGCTTGTCTCGACACACTCAAAAGGTCATCTGAAATCTTTTTCTTTTTTTCAGTTGGTTTGATTTTTTTTTTTATATACTGCAGATCCTTTTGGATTTGTCATATTTATGAGTAAGCTGCCATGACAGCTGTGAGTTCCGACCTCTTTTCAGATGTATTTATGTGCTGCAAAAACTTTTTAATCACATTTATTCAGAATCACATTTTAGTTCCACTACCATATTTTCATGAGGTGAGAGGAATTATAGACCTAGAAAAAAATACCTTAAATGTGGTCAGAGAGATACATACAGGATGTGTGTGGGGCTTTTGTTTTTTAAAAAGCCATACAGAGGATTAAACGATAGTAAAAATATTCTCCTGCATGCACAGTCCTTAAAGGTCCCATACTGTAAAAAGTGAGATTTACAAGTCTTATTGTAGTTATAAAGCAGGTCCAGGTTCCATTAACGAACTCAGGCCTGGCTATGAAATACTATGAAAGTGTCAAAACGCTAAACAAAAAAAACAACAAAAAAAAGCACAAAGCCTGTATTCACAGTTGTGATGTCACAGTCATACCACACACAGGGTTGGGTCCAATTAAAAACTTCCATTTATTTTTTAATGTCTTCATCTTAACAAGTTGTTGCCTCAAGAAACGGAGCCTTGTTCTTGAGATAAAGAGATAATGAACTAGTTATCATGAGAAGACAAAAGGTAGTTTGCTTTTGTTATTTAAAATGTAAAACGGTCAAATCAGCAGTGAAGTTAGTGGAAGGATACACGTGTCTAGTCTTCCAAATCAGCAATACAATCAAAATATATTTAGCATATTCAGCATTTGCAGTTAATGAAATAAGTATTTTTACAAAAACAGTACTGTGATAAACTGCAGGAGCACTGTGTGCATGTTTCTGTTGCTGCTGTTTTTAATTAAAGGCCACATTGAGGACTTTGTAACTCAAGAGGAGATCTTACTCAACATGTTAATTTTCCACTTTCAATCTAAATTTAAAATTAAAAAGCCAACAGAGAATTGTAAGATGTCATTCATGATTTTTTTGTAATGGAAATAATCATGTTATCCCTGAAACTTCAAGTAAATACATTTAAGGATTCTCATTCTTTTGTTCAAATCACTTTCCATATGTATGCAAGTAGTATTTATGTATGGGTATGAATGCATGTCGACATGTCTATTACTATTGTCATTTTAAATGTTCTTCTTTAAAAACAAAACAACCCATATTCTATTTTTGTTCAAATTATACTATAAAAATAAAGAATAAAACATTTTTAATGTAGTGATGACACCATTTGCAAAACTGGAAATCCTGAAATTTTAAAGACATAATCAAAACTGTAATCAAGTAGTCCATAACAGTGTCAAATGTAATCTCGGCTGATTATAGTAAATAAATATTTTAAATTTGATAACATTATCTTGTAGTCCCTGATTATATGTAATTTATTACCACTTAATTAAATTCTGACTACTGCTATATAAAAAGCAGCTACAAAGCGGTTCGGTTATTACCCGGCTGCAATGATGGTGCAGAGACTCATAAACACTGACCATTCAGGACAGACCTAGCTTTTTTTGGGAGGGGAATGTGAATACAGAGTTACTCAGTCAAAATCTAAAAGATAAACCAAAAATATAGAAGTATGAACCTAAAAATGAGCACAACATGTCCCTCTTTGAAGTACAGGGAACATATCTTATGAATAATCTAAATCCGCATGGTTTACATGAGATCAGATTCAGGAGTTGTCTTGTTTGTGAGACTGTGTGTGCTGTGGCATGTCGGGATACGTGTGGCTTGATGCCATGGTGTTAATATACATGCCAAAACACTGCGTTCCCTGTGACTCCCTCTAGATCTCACTTTCCTACTGTAGATGAAAAAGCTCCTGTCTCCTTTAATGAATATTTAAAACAAAACACTTCTTTTATCTTTCCATCTCCAGTCACATTGCCCTTGACACAGCAGGGCCCTGGTAACATCACTAATGCATTTCTTTCCTCTGGTCCAAACTCACACTTTTAGATACCTGATGATAATAATTGCAGGATGGGTTATTCTATACTTTGTGATCATGATGCTACGTATCTTTCCTGCTTTTCTAGGACCTTGGTTTGGAGGGCACCTCGCTCAACGACATCTTGTACAAAAACGCTGCCTTCCTCAACCTGGTGGACCCGATCTCACACGAGCTGCTGCTGAGCCTGGCTCGAGAGATGCAGTGTCCTAAGAAGGTCAGTTTACTCTCTTGTTCTTCCACAAAGATCCAGCTTGATGTTGGCATTCTACAAAACAAAGCATTCTCCTAAAAATAGTCCCCTGATGGCTTCCTTTTGTTAAGAGTTCTTAAGATCAATGAAAATCCAATCTGAGGATGTAAAACTTTTCTGCAGAGGGATGAAAGGAATCCTGCAGACACGTTACTTGTGAGCATCTATAAATAGTGGCTGTTTAGTATGAATCCTATTTGTTGATATTTCATTTTTTCTTTTGTTCATTAAATTTATGGATCTATGTCTGTAGATCTCCTCCCTGAAACCTCATTAAACTGGAGTTACTAGTTTATGTCTGGAAGCACACATTGTATAAGAAAGTCAGTGCACAGAAAGGTTTCATAGCTCAGTATGTCTCAAGCTTGGTGAAACTGAATTATTTTGATGTAGCCAATGGCCACCAGCAACGACCACATGGCTAATGAACTGAGATGACACAGTGTTTACCAGTGGCTGTGCTGAATCTCACCTCTGCTGTGTACTTCCTGTGTTTTTCCCCCACCGATGCACACTGCATGTGATTAGATTTTCTTGCTCCAGCAAGGCAGCTAAATTGTGTTTTGTTCAGGGAGTAGCTCAAGGCATCGCGAATAATAACAAAACATTTTTTTTCTTCTGCTCTTGTGAAAGATCTTACAGGTTGGCACATTTTAGAGAACAGGATATAGGCCAATATGAGCAGATAATATAGGTCAACCGTTACTCTGCATGCATTAAGTCAAGCATCACTTCATGCCCCTTTAACAAGAAGTGTTATGAGGAAACTTAAAGTCCAGGTAGTGTGAAATAATGAATAGTAAAGATGTTTTTTTGCACGCACGAGCAGAAAATCTGTTAATAAAAGCTGCTGCGTCACTGCTGTTCGGCTCTTATTATCCCTCTGCTCTGTTCTCCAGGATGCAGACACCATAAAGTCTTCTGATAAGATTTGCAGACAGCTGATCTACCACCTGACCCCGCACTCAAAGTGGCTGAGGCAGAGCATGTCCAGACGGAAATCCCAGGCCTGGTAAGCCCTTCTGTCCAGACATCCAGTCTGTAATAAATCTGCAGCTCGGCACAACAGAGAGCAGCGCTCCGGCTCCGTGTTCAGCTGTAGAGATTTCCATCTTTGTAGCTGACATTGAACTAGGACGGAGCTGGCCACAGGCTGACCTGAGGGGAACGCTATGGTAACCACAGCTGTCAATCATCTTTCCTTTTTTAAGTGCGGAGGTCCATG
>CAFUXE010000005.1:25916-57228 GCA_903364295.1 Serranus cabrilla | reverse complement strand
TCAAAGTGGCACAGCAACAAATCTGTGCATCTGTTTGCTGAAGAAAAGCCGCGAGGGTTATGTTATAATGTAATTATACATCTTCTATGAAAGAGTGAATAGCTTTTGATTTGCAAATGATGAAAAGGGAGTTAGCTTGTGTCCAAATAGGTCTTTTTGTGTGCCCAGGTGTTGCTTAGTAATCCTTTTCATAAACAGTATCATAATTCTTTCTCGTGTAATTGCGTATTCTGCAGCAGGCTAGACGCTGCGAATAATGCCGTTCATTTTCTGAGGGTGAAAACAATCTCAGGATTGTGGAGGAGACAATGGGAACACAGTGAGATGAGACAGGTTCATTATGAGTCAGACGGAGGTATCAACACGCAGTATCAGAGGAAAGAGAGGACATATTTGCAGGGATCTGGCAGCATCAGACACTTCGCCGTGGAGCAGGGCTTTGTTGTGCTCGTGGACGTTTAATTCAGCCCAGAAGATTTAACTGACACTGACAGCATCTCTGAAAATGTGCACATACATATGATTGCTGAAATCCTAGCTGAAGGGCCTGCTCCTTCTTTTCTTTTTCTTTTTTTTTACCGAGTCATGTTGTAAGCTTGGTAAACCTGCAGAGAGACAGAGACGGCCTGACACTGGCTGAGACAGCAGGAGCAACATGAATCATTAAAACAAAAATCCACCCTAAAACAGAATATTAATACAGTAGACGCTCTGACAGCTTCGTCTGCTACTGTGTTCATGATGAAATGCCAGGCTGACACTGTCTGTGAATAGGAAATGCACTGTTATAAAAGCAGCTGTGTAAGAATTTAAATGCTGACATAAATATTCGCTGGGTGCACACTTCCTTTCTATTTATTGTTATTAAAATAAGCTCAGTTTGTAATGCTCCGTATTGTAGCACTGTAGTTTGGATCTGTGTGGTTCAAGGTTAGAGGCAGTTGAATATTTTGAAAAATACACTTATTTGCCTTCTTGTTGAAAGTCAACCCTTCTGTTTTCACCCTTCTCTCCTGCAGTACAATTTTTTTTTCCTAAAAATCTACTATGTTTTTAACCTTTCTGAAAAAGGTGGGCCACGGACCCACAACCCCGACTGCAAAAGAAATTGGGACAATATAAATCATAAATAAAAGCAAAACTTATCTTGTTTTTTTTTGTACACATCTATTTGGACATGTGGACAGAGCTAGGCTAGCAGTTCCCCTTTGTATCCAGTCTTTATGCTAAGCTAAGCTAACCGTCTCCTGGCTTCATATTTATTGGAGAAACATTAGAGTCGTATTTATCTTCTCATCTAATTCTAAATTTGTTTAAAGCAAATAAACATATTTCCCCAAAATGTTGAAATTTTCTTCATCAAATAGGATTTACTGTCCACACAGAGAAAAAAATCATTTTAGGGTGGATTCTACCTCCGTTTAACTGCCATCTTTGTTGAGCTGCAGGCAAACTGCCCTCATCTGTGCAACAATGCAACAATCTCACCTCAGAGAAGTTTCTCTGTACTCACAGGAAACAGAACCAGCTCAGTCCATTAATAATACCACCGGATTGTTCATGCCTTCATTATCCAGCATTAGCACCGATTACTGGTCGTCCTAAATACTCTATGCACATTTCTGAGTGAAATGCCACGCTGAATTAATGTCTGAATCTTACTGATCCTGTTAATCTATCTAACTAGTTTATTTGCTAGAAATGTTTCCTTCTGTTTTTTCCACATCTTAATGAAAGAGCTCGACAATAAGCTTGATGGAAGCAGTGACCCAGACATGCTGCCCAGGCGCTCCCGCCGAAAGGCTAATTCCATGCGAGCGTTAAAATTGCCAACACTTTTGTGACCTTTTTTCTCTGCAATTTTCACACTGCTATCATCCTGTTCCATCGGGGTTTTTATCGCGTAATTACGCTGCTCCTTTGTCACCTGAGTGCTCTGAATGAAAATATCTACAACTATAATTTAGTGGATGCTGCTTTTTAATCAACTGCATGGTGAAATAGTTTTTTTTTTTTTGCATATTCACTAATAAGCATTATGTTAAAGCTTCCTCAGGGGCTCGTCAGTCATGTTTTACTGAGCGCCTCAGCTTCAGGAAAATACAGAATAAGATCCAGAAAGGACAAACTGGTCACGGCAGCTCCAACCAAAACATCCATCAAACCCAGGTGGTGATATTTCTGTGCAGGAACTGCCTTTACTGATATGGACTGTGAGCTGTGAGATTCCCTGCACCTTGAAGGACAATGCAGTGGTGTGAGTGTGTGTATGTGTGAGTGTCACTGTTCCACAGTCTCACGTATATAACGCATCAGAAAATGAATTTAAGATACAAATGAAATGTCAGCGAGTAGATGTGATTAGACTGCTCATCTTGTGTCTCTCTGGTGCAGTTTAGCTTCAGAGGGCTGATATGAATAATAGAGCGAAGCTTTACTGTAAATGACTCGGCAGAAAACAAAACGACATGATAATAGCCCGGAGGGGGGAGAGCGAGGAGCAGACGAACTCCTGGAAAATACTTATTTAAAGTTTAAACAAAATTTTATGACAGCTGTTTATTACCTATTCACGCGTTAACACGTAAATAGCTTTTAACTTCATCTCAATTAGCCTGAATGAATATTTATGTTATTAAATCATAAGAGTGATTCCATGTATGCTCACTGAATTCAAATGCAGCCTCATTATATTAAATCAATGGCACATGGAGACTGATGAGCCACACGTGCAGACAAACAGCTTCATTATACAATGCCAATTTAAATGATTAATTAATGGATAATGGATGGATTTTTATTAGATTAGTTTTTTGTGCATGTTATTGACAAGCAACCACTGATTCCATTTGTTTTTTTCAGTCCAGCACAGATAACAGAGTATTTATTTCTCTCTGCCTGCTGCAGCATATATTAAATGTTATTTTTCTTCATGCGCGTATCTCTTTTTAATCGCCTTTAATCGCTTACCTCTGGACTCGTTCTGTCATTCAAACCGAACCCTGTTCTCAGTGTTCTTATGGATGTAAAGACGACAAAAAGCCATCTGCTGGAAGTTATCAGTGACACACTTGTTTTCTGGTGTCAGATTAATCTGAAGGAAGGATGAAAGAGGCTTCCGGAGAGGGCGACTCAGACATCCATTTTTTTTTCCTCAGCTCAAAAGGGATGAGTCTGTCTGACAAAGGCAGGAGTTGTGTGATCAAAACCTATTTGCACCTGCAGGGGAGCCTCTGCCAGACCGTCGCCATTAGGACTTTTGTGCCTCTGGAGGAGAGAAGGGTTCTGTCGTATAAAAGACCAGACAATAGAGAGAGAGAGAGCTGCGGCTCACCAGACTTTAAAAAAGATACATCAGCCCTGATGAATCTCTGTATCTCTCTTTTCTCCTGGCGTCAAGAGTTGGTTTTATTCTCCTCTTTTTGCGATTAATACAAATGCTCTAAAAGGATGATGTTCCTGCTCATCACCTGATTCTAAAATGAAGCAGTAAATGCTGCTCAGGGCACATCCATTTTCAGAGGCACCAAAAAACACTTAAAAGCATGACAAGTGACAGGTACTGCAGTGGGTGTCACAGTAAGTCACTGGGCGCCGGAGGATGTTATAATTCACTCTGACACCGAATCAGCGTTACAGGCCACTTCAGTAACAGCTCAAGTTAAACACACCGCGTCCTTGGGGTGGAGGGTGGGCACCTTTAAAGGGGACTGACTCAGAACGAAAGGGCAACAGAGTGTGTCAATAATGAACAATGATGCATGAACAAAATCTCTCTTTTGATTTATTTTCCTCAATCATGTTATTTTTCATATATTAATCAAGCTGCCGTTGGGTTGTTTCACTGAGATATCTCACATTTTCATCATAAATTGTGTGTTTTTGTTGTGCAGTCAAGGGGAAATCAATCCAAATGTTGTTGGTTATTGCGAATGAACTCTTCAGCTGCAATGTAAAGCAACAGCTAATGCAACAGAGTAGTATCAGAGGATCACTTGTGCTCACATTCAGCCTCAAATCCTGCATGAATAACACAATATCCTGAAAATGCTCCAAGGTTTTCAAAGGTGCTGTTAGCCCATGCACCAGAGAACTCAAATATCCTGCAGAATACGCTCTTTCGCTTTATAAATCACCTTAATATACCGTCACAAACACAAAAAAGTATTAGAAGATAAGACTAAAACGCAGCCACAGAGGACACATCTCAGCCAAGGTCACACAGTCCTCTGAATGTGTTATTTTGAATGTTTAATCTGCATTGAAATACCCACTGATTCACTATTAGGTAATACTTTTAACAAGTTACTGCTGCTCACATTAACAAGTGATGCAGTTACAATGTGTTAATGTGATCCATCCATCAACATATATGGATCAGCAGTTATGTAAAGTCTAATTCCTGAATTAATGGACAACATGGAAGCCATTTATTTCTAAATATGGACACCATATAGGGCATTAACCCACATATACCATGTTCAAGTGCCAAAGAAAAAAAAAAACGCCATTAATTCCAGTAATAAAAAAGATTTTCACGACTTGACAACAGGAGATTTTTCTAGTCTGCTCAGCTGTTAGCCAAAAAGCTAACATTGTGCTAACAAGACTCAAAGTCAACAACACTGCGTTCAGTGACTGGGATCAACATCAGGTTTGACTTCTACACTGCTTGACTGACTTTGTGATCAAAATGTGACAATTAAATTTATTTACAAATATTGCTAATTATTATAAAAAATAATGTATCACGCACAAGCAATTTTGGGGGAAAAATCTTCAAAATTAGGAATTATAATTCAAGTTTTTTAAATGCAGAGCCAATTGATCAGACACTATTACTTCACAATCCATTCAGTTTGAACTAATCACATGAAGTCATCAATCATTTATTAATGGTGAGCAACAGGACTTCATGACACACAATAAGTCCTCAGCATGTCATGAATTATCATGCATGAGTTATGCATTACTGAAGCAAGGTGACTTTATATAATGCTGCATTTCAGCAACATTCAACAAAAGAAACACGCCACTAAAGGACATTAGAATACCAATTAAAACAGTCAGAAAAGAGCCAAGTGGATAGAAAATAAAAACAAGGTCAAATTGAATAAGACAGGTATAAAATACAAGCATAAAAGCTACGGCACAGAGTAAGAAACCCACAGAATCTTCAGCCATCTTCAGTCTTGATTTAAAAGAACTGAGAGTTGAAAAATGTTCTCCATGTTTAGTTTTGAGTCTGGGGACAGAAAGCAGACCAAGACGACCTGAGAGGTCTGGATGGTTTGCTTTATACACCAACATTGGTATTTTGAAATCAATTCTTTGACAGACAGGAAGCCACTTTTAAGACTTAAGAACTGGAGTGATGTGAGCATATGTTACAAAATGGTACCAACATGTACCTGAGGGATTATTGTGCAGTCGTTCATAGGGAGAATAGGGAAAATGTTGAGACATTTTACTATTTAGCAATGTTTGGTAAATATGTCCTGGATTTGCATGCAAAAAACTAACTTTGCCAAACTTTTTACCCCATTTCCACAAAATCTGTCTGCAGGTTTTCTCACAAACTTGAAAAGAAGCCTGATAGAAAACTTCTCTCCTGCAGAGATAATAACATCATCCGAGCCAAGCATTTCCAAAAGATTAATCTCTTTCCTTTTCCTGTCTTAAAAATATAGAGGCCAAATATCTTTTTCTAAAACACATCATAGTTGATCTTTTAAGTAGCAAACTGTTCCGGCCGTGCGTTATAAGGAGCTCCTGGCCGTCAGAGCTTTAAGCTCAAGCTGCTGGCTCATTCGGATGTTTTGGCTCCTCTGTTTACACTAGTAAATCCCCATGCTGGAGTCTCTGTGTCAGCCTTCCGCTCCACGCCGGCCCAGTCACCCCCTCCTTTATACAACACAGGATACACAACATAAAACCAGGGCCTTGTTCCCAAGTCACATCCTTTCACCCTGCAGCTAAACTGCTTTTTGTATTTTCATGTCAAAGAGTATATAAATCGTTTTCTCTTCATTGTCTTTAACAGTCTCAAGACAACCCTACAGAAGAAGCTGTCCAGTGACTCGGTCGACCTATCCGGCATCCCCCTGTCCACCCGGGATGTCCGCCAAGTCGCCTTCTACCTCCAGAGCAACAGAGACACAGTGGTCGCTGTGGACATAAGCTTCACTGAACTCCAGGATGACAACCTCAAGATTCTGCTGCCTCTTCTCGCCTCGCTGCCCAAACTCAGCACGCTGGCTCTGAACGGCAACCGCCTCACCCTGGCCATACTCAAAGACCTCACAGAGATGCTCAAAGACCCCAAGATGTTCTCCAGCCTGGCCTGGATCGACCTGGGCAACAACGTGGATATCTTCACCATGCCTCAGCCGCTGCTGGTGGCGCTGCGCCGGCGCTGCAGCCTGAAGAGCAGCTTACCGACTATCTACGAGTACACGGAGGGTCAACCCTACTGCTACCACCTGGAGACTTCCATAGAGGAGCCCAGCCACTACGAGGAGGAAGACGAGGAGGAAGAGGACGACGAGGACGACATGGGGAACAAGTTTGAGCTGGAGCCGTGGAGTTTAGGGGAGAAGCAGCTCTCGAAAGACTTCACCCTCCACTACTGCGAGAGGTGATGAGGCACTTCCTCCCTGAGGGTCTTTCAACTGTGGTTGAAACGTCGTCCCACAGCACTCCGTTACCTCCTTCGCCCTCTCGCCCTCACACCACGAGCCCAGTCACCCTTTGAGGCACGAGGGAAACCAGTTCCCCACATTGTGAACTTCTCGTCCCGACACGGCTACCAAGCTATTCCCAACCATCTCCGAGTTAAACCCACGCAAGATGAAAGTGAAGGCGGACTTACTGTGTTGGTGGATGGCGCTCTTGGGAACAAGGTGCGGTTTCATTGGAGGGGGGCTGGAAGAGTTAATGAAGCGGTGCTCTCTCTCTCTCTCTCTCTCTCTCTCTCCCTCTGTCTCTCTCTCTCTCTCTCTCTCTCTCTCTGATAGTGGCAGCTGAGGAGCCAATCCCAAGGAGATTTAGATCAGTTGGTTGGATGGAGGAGCAGCATCCCGGCGGCGGCTGAAGTGGAACTCGAGTTAGTTTGGATCCCTCTGGGTTCTCTACCAGGACTGGGGCTATCTCTGGCAGGCAGGGCCTAGCTCCACATTGTGTGTTCTCTGTTAATCTCTCAACAAAAGCTATGACACAAGTTCAACAGACTATACAGCCGACGACCCGTCACGTGACGCCGGCAAAACTGCTAGGTCAAGACTTTTTGCGTTTTCCCCCCCTTTCCAAATGTCCACTTGTGAATACCCACGCAGCCCTTGTGTAGATGTAAATGAGGACACAAAACAGGGTTCTCTTGTGTTTCCACGGGCTATTTTTGTGCACTTTTGGTGAACAAAGCAATCTTAGAAGACAACAGGTAGGACTCAACAATGGATAGCTGTCACTGATTGTTTTTTGTACTTTGCCTAAATGCTGATATTCACCTCTTTGTAATTATGGAGCTGTTGTAGTCATCACCACAGTGTTTCAGTGCAGTTCTGACACCACAGCCAAGTGTGAATATGGGCCACAGAGTCTGAGCAGCCCGTCCTACTGCCGCTGGTCTCTACAAATGTGTTGTCATTGCCATTTATTGATACCGTCCTTCAGTGGGCCTGTGTTTGTTATGAGACACAGCCATGACTGTTATCTATTAGTTCTAGTCTGTCTACAGTAGCACATGATGATTAAGTAAGACTGACTGAAAGCACTTTATATATATTTCTGTTTCTCCATGGCATATAATCTGTTTATAAGATATATTACGAAGCTGAACGCATACCTCTTTAGGTGAAATGACGACCAAATGGAAGGCTCATACAAACCTCCATCACCAGATATATACTAAATGTTTAAGTGTGTGTTATATGTGTTTGTAACAGTAAAATGTCTGATTACTGCTGTAATTATTTGTGTTGTTGTTTTTGGTGTTTCGTCTTTTGTCCGACTCTGTAATTATGATAATGACTCTAATTATGAAACGGAGCGCCGTGACCTCCTGCTGCGAGTTAGAAGAGTTAACAAAAAGGGACGCGGCTGATGGGATTAAAACAGGACGTGGTGCAGTAAATGTAAAGATGCAGTCAGAGCGGACACATTTTAATGTCGACGGTTTCATTTGAACGATGGAGAGCACTGTCCACTTGTAGTTCACGTTTCCTGTGTCAACGTCAGACTCTTCCTTGTAGCCTGTGTGTACTCGTCTCATGCCAAACACTGACTGCCAATAAAAGAACCAATTCCAACTGAGAAGTGACGTGTGTATTTGTTTTATTTTGATCTGCTCAATAAAAAGAGTCCATTGAACTCTTGCATCGCCTGGGTCACAAGCAGCTGCCGACAGAAACAAACAGAGGATTTATTTATGCAGATTAGTCTGCAAATAGGGCAATAAAAAAGCAGCTCGGGTCGTGCTGTTTGGGATTGGTCGCTGGGAAGTGCTGTAGTTGTTTCTGAGCCAGCGGATCATCTGTGCCGCTGTGTGCTGTCAGGGAAACGCCTGAGCTGCCGCCGTTTTGCCAGGGTGGTCATCGCATGAGGCCCTACCCATGATCCTCTCCTGGCAACCTTTTGTTTCTGGTGCCAGACATGGTAATGTGGCATTTGCAACAGGTGGCTCCTATAAGGTCAGGGCACAGTGTGAGTGTCACACCCCCCGAGGTCCAAATATCATGTGACAGGGCAACAGAGCCCACCCCCCCTAAACATCACCAGGATCTTATTATCCGACCTTTTCCCTTCAGGGTTGAATTATTTCCCTGGTTTCTGAGTCAAATGAGCAAAAAATAGATTTATTTTCCTTTATTGTGAGACTTCAAAACATTTCTCACGTTGAGCAGAGGCTCATATCTCCTCAGAAACTTTGTGTGAGAGGAAACTGCGCTCCTGTTTGTATGACTCACTGTTTGATCTGATTATCTTGCTCCAGCTGCTGCATGCTCCGGCACAAAAATGAAAAATAATTTATGAAAAACAGCGCAGACAAGTCACGCAGATTGTTCTGAATACGTAATGGCACAGAGGGGATGGATTTAGAGATTTCAATAGCACTGACCTCAGGTTCAGTAGCCGAGGGACACTTTGTCCAAAAAAAGCACAAGCTTTTATTGATTGTTGTCCTAGGATTTTTTGAATGTTGTCCTTTTATTTGTCATATATATTTTCTATTTTCTTTTAACTGTTACTTTACATTAAGGTACATATATTCACCATTTACTAGTCGATTATTAGCAGCATATTGGCTCTTCATTTGTAATTATAAAGCAATTAGTAATGCCTTATTCTGTATAACCATATTTTACAACTACTACACCATAACTAATAGTGCTCCCTCAATATCCTCCTAATTATTGCTTATTGATAGCAAATAAGTATATTTTTGTACATGAATTACAATCTTCCTCTTAATATGGGCCTTATGAGGTGGTAGTACCACAACAACATAATTCTTCCTTAATAACACTTAAATACAATATTTTATTATGTAGTAAAACACAAAACTTCAAGTTAATAGTGTCTAAATTAAGTCTTTCTAAAGACGATGTGCCCCACTCTTGTTCACAAGTAGTTTGTTTGAAATCTCTGAAGTGGTCCACTGATGAAGGACAGTGGCAGAAAAAATAAAAAGTGCAGCAGCTGCATGCAATGTGGCACCAGTGGGCAGAAAGTTTTCTATCCTGTACGTCAGTCTTTATGGCACTGCATCGCCTCTTTGTTCATTTTAAGGGCGCCCTATAAAGGGCACCTCATCACATTATCTCTGCTGGTTGAGCACCACAGAGGGCACTTTATCATGGTTTATGTACCATCCAAGAGGTGCTCCTTTTGTTTTTTGAACACAGGACACACCCCTCCTCTGAGTCCACCCCTGACACAGGAAATGTTTCTACTTGAGCTGACTTTGTTCTTCTACTACTGAATGGAAACAGAACTTGTGCATTTCCCTTTTTAAGTTGTAAGCAAATTCTTAAGAATAAGGCCAGTCAACTGCAGTGGTTGTGGGCTATAACACATTTATGAAGTGCAAACAGGAGGAGACTTCAGAATAGGGAAACTGTGTGGCTTAATAAATGTCAGACTACTAGTGAATTAGTTATGAACAAGTCCACACTTTTGAATGGGAACATATTCTGAGTTAGAGATACTTTATTTGGAGTTATTTGGACACTAGTTTTGTGTTTGTAACATAAGAATAGACCTATAGATCTATTATGTGTTATTCAGGGAGAATGACTCTTCTTGTGTTACTTCCACCTTATAAGGCCCATCCTGAGTAAAAGTCTGGGTGAAAAATCACTCCCAATGACGAGGATCTCGAAGTCAAAAAGTATTTCTTTATTCAAACTCAAAAAAATGTCACACAACCCATAGAGTTTGTGGGAGAGGAGCTCCCAGAACAGAGAAATGCAATAGTATTTAACCATAGCAGAGGTCATCATTAAAATAACTGGCCTTGACTAGTGTGCAATTAGGTAGCTACAGAAAACACTTTTATCAAACAGTATCATCCTTGGTGCTGGACATCAGTGTGGAGGTTACTGAGAAGATAATAAAATAAGTCAGTATTTTTCCATCATTTCCCCCCTGTTTATACTATTTATCTCATAGAATAATGTGATAATGTGAACGTGATAAAGAAAAATACATCAACAAATCTTAATGAATAGTAGGATAAATGCTTAAGTGAATAAATGTATGTACAATGAGTAAGCTACAATGTTTCCATCAATACATCAGTTAATACCACTTCTCTCGATTTTCAGCATTAACATCATTTAGACTCCTTCACTTGTAAGCTTACTTAGGCAGTATCAGTAGTAGGGTCCCTTGTGAGTAAGGTGAGCTGCTCTTGGTATCTAGCCTGCCTCAAAACAGGAGTTTTAGGAATACTTCATACCATGGACCGGTTGTAAACCACGAATTGTCGGTCCTGAAATCCCTATCAGTGGAATCGCGTAAGAGAGTGAGATTAGCAATCGCCTGTTGAATTACTCCTCCATCCTCATCATTATCAGGTATGTAAGTACAGCATGAGGTACCAATCTGGACACAAACTCCCCCAGTACAGGCAGTGAGAAGATCAAGCACATTACGGTTTTCGAGCGTCATGACCCGGAGGCCCTTCATCTCCTGCCTATCAGCTTCAAAAACGGACAGTGTGACATTTACAAATCCAGAATCCAGAGTTGTCAGCAGCAGCGTGTATGGGCCTTCCCACCTTGGATCTGACCACCTCTTTCTTCGGGAACACCTTTATGAGAACCAGGTCACCTGGCTGTAGCTCACTCTCGGGTTCTGAAACAACATCAAACAAATAGGGTGGTAGTACTTTGTTCTTAACATTTCTTTGCATCAATGTTTTCTTCATATAATCGGCAAGTGAGTCTTCTGCTTCTGTTGCAGCTGTGTGTCTAAAATTTGGAATCTCATAAGGTCTCCCATAAAGGATCTCAAATGGTGACATTCCTTCTTTAACAGGTGTTATGTGCATACTTTGTAACACTAATGGTAAGCAATAAACCCAGTTTTTTCCTGTTTCTGCCATTGCTTTTCTGAGCTTACTTTTTATTGTCTGATTTGCTCTTTCTACAAATCCTGCTGATTGTGGATGATATGCACAATGGTATTGTTAGATATTTCCCAGTTCATTGATTGAAAGCCCCAAGAAGAGTGCTGGAGAGCAGTTGGTCTCAATGCAGGATTTTTATTCTGGAGTTCAAGCAGGATCTCAGCCAGAATGCACACCAATCAAAACAATACGTTACATTTAATCTTCTTGGGCAGCTAGGCCTGCCCCTTACAGAGGCTGGACTCACACACAACTGAGTGTCATCATGTGCAGCATTTTTGTCAGAGAATGTAACAAAGCAAATTGTGTTTGGGTGTTCTCTAGGCGGCGTGGGTAAGATGTTGAAAGAACAACTTGACCAGAATAGTTGATTAGCATAGTCAAAGTACAGTGGTGTGTCATATGAAAGACGTCATATAAAAGATACAAAGCATTCAGGGTTCAGCTATGTTGATGTTGTGGCTACTCAACAAGGTTAACCAGAACACTGTATACTGGCATACAAGAATATATCCAACAAATGAATGGTAAAATCTAAATCCTTAACATGTAGCCTATAGTGGAATATTTCAACATATATCAGACACTAATAATTGAATTAATATAACAATCCCTCTTTTGACATGATTTTAACTTGAATTTCCAAGGTTTGTGTCATTTTTGTGATTACTTCATTCACAAAATGAGTTCCATTGTCACAATAAATCCTCTCTGGTATTCCAAATCTTGGTATTATTTCTCTGCACAAGGCTTTGGCTACTGATATAGCGTCTGGGTGACCTACAGGAAATATTTCTACCCAACATGAAAATTTGCATATAATTACAAGAGCAAACTTTTTCCCTTCACATTTAGTCAATTCAATAAAATCCATTTCGATCTGTTCAAAAGGATAAGAAGGTTTAGGAAAGGAACCTGGTTTTGTCTTGTAGTTACCCTGTGGATTGTTTTTTGCACATACTAAGCATTGGGAACAAAATTTTTGAAAGTAATTTGTTAATCCGTATGCTGTATAGGTGCTGAAATCTGTACTGCTAAGGCTAAGCAGACTGGCATGGCTCTGCTCAGTGTCTAGTCTGCTTGAGTAAAATGCCACTGGTCTCAACTTTCGTTATCAGTTGGTCCAAACATATCAATGCATTTTCTCATTTCCTGTGAGAATATAGTTGGAGATTCACAGAAACCTTGGGCTAGCCTACTAAATGTATATTTTTTTCCTTTAAATTTAAACGTAAACCAGAACTGTGACTTTGAGTCTATACTGGAATTGAGAAAAATGCATTTGCTAGATCTATCACAGTGTACCAAACATTTGTGGGCTTAATATTATTTTAAAAAGTGTAAGGGTCAGGTACATTTGGTGCACGTGGAATTACAGCTTTATTCACTGCTTGTAAATCATTCACTCGTCTCCAACCAGTTGAAGGAGGAGGCTTTTTTACTGGTAAAATTGGGGTATTGCAGGGTGAGTCTGGGCACTCTACTATAACACCTTTATCTATTAATCCCCTTATTACCACAGTTATGCCTTCCTCTGCTTCAGGGCGTAATGGGTACTGTCTTACAAAAGGTCTATAGTTACTTTTAGGTGTTATGATAACAGGTTGAGCAGTTTTAAGTAGACCTACATCAGTGGGTCCTGTGGACCATAGCTCATTAGGTATGCATCTTAATTCTCCTTCCTCCTCTTCAATAAGTATATACACTCCCTCAAACTTTCAGCTCATTGGTTGGCCAGGACCTTTTTGTACATTCCTAACTCTGGACAATGGAATGTTTTACCACCTTCAGTGTCGCACTGTTTCCATGAGGTGTCTGATGTGTTTTCTCCTTTTCCCACTAATCCTCCTATATCATGCCAATCTATCTCTGCAGTTCTGGCAAGGCTAATGTGAGGAGTAAAGTAGGTCCTGAACATTTTTTTAACCAAAGAGTTTGTGGGCGAGGAGCTCCCAGAACAGAGAAATGCAATAGTATTTAACCATAGAAGAGGAGACACTCAGTTTGAGGTCATCAGCAGATAAGTTATCTACAGTTACTCCGACATCATGAGAAAATCTCTTATTAAAATAATTGGCCTTGACTAGTGTGCAATTAGGTAGCTACAGAAAACACTTTTATCAAACAGTATCATCCTTTACTTTTTCCAAAGTGCTGGACAGCAGTGTGGAGGTTACTGAGAAGATAATAAAATAAGTCAGTATTTTTCCATCAAAAAGCTATAACTAAATAACTAAATAAACATGTAACTCCTTATTTACTATCAATGAGAAGTAATAGGGGTGTTATTGAGGGAAAACCCTTTGTAAATGGTCCCATAGTTGTAGAATATGGTCATGCAGAATAAGGCATTAAATAAGTGCTTTATATTGACTAGAGCCAATATGCTGCTAATATTAATGCTACTAAGCATCTAGTCAATAATAAATGTGTGTCCTTCAATATAAAGTATTGTATTATGGTGTTGAACTCAATAAATACAATTTAAAAAATGGTGATGACATTTGCACATTTCTGTGAAATTTTTGTTTCAAGTAATATTTCAGTTTTAGCCAATATGTAACAGTTGCCCTTCAAAGTATGGACAGTTTGCATCCTGAAAAGTAGATTTAGTTTTAACATAGTACTCATTATCGCATATGAAGCATGTAAAAAAAACATTTTAATTTAATTAAATTGAATATCATACATTATATCTATATTTTATTCAATATAAAGTCAATAAACAGCTCATTTAGTGAAGGTGACAGAATAACTCCAGTACTAAGAGTGTGGATACGTGCAATGAACAAGTTACTGACCATGATTTTCGTCTCAGATAACATAAATGTGCTATTGTGTCAATTGTGTGATGTGAAAAATAGAATGAATTAATTCTTAATTAATGTTTTCAACAGAAAGATACAAAAATAAAATGAAAGAGTGAAAATGTGCACAGAGAGGCTGAACAGAGGAGTCCCTCCAGGCGGAGACAGTCGGTTGTTTCTTCGTGCAAAGTAAAATCCATCATGTGACCATTACAGTCAGTTCTGTTCAGAGGCCGAGGGTTTACCTGCTACATGTTACTGTGTGTTCAGCTGAAGAGGCCTGTTATTCAGAGACTTGTTCAGTGATTTTACACCATCTGTTGCAGCTTCTCTTGGTTTTGTGGCTGCAGAAGGTTTCTGTAACCTTCAGGCCTTCCTGCATATCCAATGTCACCGTCTCATGGTCTCAGTAACCGGCTGCTTCGCCCAGTTTCCTGGCATCAGACACGGCACAGATGCAGCCGTCCTTCCTCTCCACAGCGTTGACAACGTTGTAGAAATGTTGTGCAGCTTCACGTTTGTGTCCCAGAGCCTTCAGAGCCTCGATTACATTCTGAAGGGCAAAGAGGACAGGAGACTCAGAGAGAGCAAATATGATGAGTCATTTTAAGCAAATTAGTTTATTTAATGTTTCACCTTATCAAAGCTAGGTTCAAACTTTACTGCATTTTGAGAGTCGACATAAACAACCGGAGCAGCAATCGCATCCTTGAGGCTCTTTCCGAACCAAAGGTGGTTTATAAGCGCCTGAAAGAGAAACAGAACAAATACATTGCAATCTGGCAAATGGGGAAGTGATGAGTACAGAATGGATTATGGACACGGCGAAGACACTCGTGAAGACAGCGCTTGCTGTGACAACAGTGAGGGGCATTAGTCTGCAGCAATTTATCTTAATGGCACTTAGCGTGATTGCCCGGACACGTACCGAGGAGATCCCAGTCGTGATCATGCTCCCGCCAGTCGATCCAATCACCAGCGTCTTCGACTGAGACTTGAGCACAGCGGGGGCCATGGAGGATGGAGGCTGCTCCCCTGACAACACAACAAAAGCCTTGAGTGACAGGACAGACAGCTTCGATTCAGACTCATCAATGCGCAAAGGACAAGAAGGAAATTAATATAAATGCAATCAGTGAAGGGTGTGTGAATGATGTGAATCACAGGCATGTATTGAGGGTGACGGGCATCTATTCAGCCTTTTACCTTTGTTCAGCAGCTGACGTCAGACAGAAATGTAACTCGTCTGTTGAACAAAGGAACTACTTTTTGGGGTTGTAGGGTTCAGATTACAGGGCTAAGGTTGCGGCCAAATCAAGTAAAAAGACTCAGAACTGTCAAATTCTGTAAATGCTAAAAGCTAAAGGAAAGGTGCTTCAATACTTCCTCTCTTGTCTCTTTAGCATATGATACATTGGACCAACCTTTACATCCCAATCCCAACTTGTCAGGTAAACTAGGCATAAGTATGTCTTATTGAGTTCCATTATACAAAGATCTCACACATCACCACCAAAAACATAAACCATCAATTCTGGGGTCTCAGATACAGTAAATCAGATACTCCCTTCCCACTTCATACATACTGTTAAAGTACCTCTGAGCAAGTTATTTAATCCTGCACCGACGGGCAACTTTGAAAGAGCCAAAGGAATAAAGCTGTGTGCTTAATCGACGTATTGTGTGCAATCACTTAACTGTGAATTACATATTTCAGTGAAAATCAGAAAAAGAAAATACTTGAATTTCAAAAACAAATTAAGATCAAATGATCTGGTTACCAGGAAAGATGTCATCGACTCTCCCACAGAAGTCTGACAACTCGTTGTTGAGGATGATCCCGGTGCTCGGGGAGAAAACTTTGGAGCCAAATCTGTGAAGATAACATATCAAATGAACTCAATCTTGACATTATGACACTAGTAACACAGATTCACTTCTAAAAAGCTTCTAACTTTTGGGCTGTGATGAATGAAGTCTTATGGAAAGAGAGATTTCTTTTCAAATTCCTTTTACAAAAACACTCGTTCCTTAATCTCCTAAATCTTGTTAATCTTCTACTTTGAAACCAACAGTAATACTTGTTGGTTGATTGCTCACTGTGAAGCAGAAGGCCTTCAAATACTGACATGTGGTTGATGGTGCTGGTGACAGACACAGCAGATCCGTCGTCAGCCAGCACTGACACATGCGTGGTGCCCATGCTGTCCAGATAGGGGGTGATGTTGTAATACTGGGGATCATGAGTCTCAGTGCTGCTGATCAAGCTCCGTATGTGCTTGGCAAAGCTGTCCTCTGTGAATTTCTTTGCCATCTGTGAAAAGTACAGAGCATTTCAAAAGACAAGCAAAACAAAAAACACTGATTATAAAGGTAAAGTTAGGCTTGTTTGCCATATTTCACCCTCTCAGTGCCAGGTCCTGCTCTACTTTTGTTCATGTACCGCTCACATTCTCTTATTTGCAAAGGAGTAACTAGGCCCATATGAAAACGACGACATTTCAGATGTAAATAGTTGCGCTCAAGGCTTATGAAGGGTTACATGCACGAAGAATGTTTGTCTACAAACATCCAATTGAAAAATAAATGTATTAAAAATCTGAGGGTGTCAAAAATGACAACTTACTAACATTTACTTTTGATATTTGAGTCCATTTAGCTGATTATACATCTTACTTAAAGGCACAATTAATAGGATTTTTTTTTTTAAAGCAATCAAGAAAAAAATGATGTATAGACTTGTATAAAAGATATCCCTCTCAGTCATTATTTAAGATCCACTAAAAGTGAGCAGTGTCTGTATCTGGACTCTGGCCAGGTGCCAGATCATTAGCACACATCCAAGAGGAAATGACGAAAATGGAAGCCACAGTGCGGAAAAAATGCAAATATATAAAAAGGTGAATGTGGACAAAGCATGTTCAGAAGAAGAGAGGACTTTCACTCTGTGGCATTGCTTCTTTTACTTGAATAAAGGATCTTAACGCTTCTTCCACCACTGGTTATAAGCCATAAGCCATAACTACACTTAGCTACTGAAAATAACTCACTTCTTTAGAGCTGAACTGTGGATCACGGATGTGTTTCTTTAATCCATTGGCAAACTTAAAAGCTTCAACCAAGTGATGATAAGCCAGTGTCTTTTGTTCACCTTTCAGAGATGCGGGAGTCAAGTTATATCCTGTAAATAAAAGCAAGTGTTTAGTTTTCCCCAGTGTATTCCACCTCCAAAGACACAAACCCGTCACATTCACACTGTCAGCCAGTCGCCTCATTCAGGTTAACTCATGCAACAACCAATGAATGTATAAATTTGTCATTTCTCTGTTCAGCACATGAACACAGCTAACAAGCTCCATGATGTGATTTGGAAGTGCGGATAAGCAGCAGCTCTGCATGAACCTTTCATGACGTTGAGGATGAGGCTGAGGAGGATGCCTCCTGCAGGGGGTGGGGGTATGTACATCTGGTACTCTCCCAAAGGAACAGCCCACGCATCAGTCACTGTAGCTCTGTACGAAGCCAAGTCCTGCGCCGTGAGTGTTCCTCCTGAGCAAAACACATTGAAACAAATGGTTCAGCTAAGCAGAGCTGAACAAAATGCATCTCAGCCTCACATAATCAAGACTTTTAATGGATCCAGACAGCTCGCGCTGCAGTCAGTGACTGATCGCTGCAGTGCTTTACAGACCCCAATTGATTTGTTCATTTGTAATCAGATCATTGTGCTCGGCAGAGATAGAAAACGGTTGGAAAAAAGAGAGCATGATGAAACCCATCTGACAATACCTGCCTCCTGTATGTCACGGATTAAATCCTCGGCTATTTTTCCAGTGTAAAAAATGTCTGGCCCGTGTTCTGCAATCATCTCCAAAGTGTCGGCCAGTTTCTCAAACTTCACAGTGTCCCCCGTCTTCAGCAAGTTCCCCTTCTCATCCGTAAACAGCTTCCTGAAGGACAAATACAAAGAGAGAGATTTCAAGTAGAACCCTGAAATGTGCAGTTTGTGCCTATTGTATTTTTGAGACAGTGAGGTGTGTCTGTGTTACCGGAGCGGGTTGGTCTGGTTTGTATCGAGGTGCGGTATGTATCGACCTTGGATCGGAGGAATAGGAAACCCTTCCCTGGCCAGTTGGATGGTCGGCTGGAAGAGGGCGGCCCACGGCAGCTTCCCATAACGCCTGTGTGCCTCTTCATAACCCCGAATTTCTCCTGGAACCCCGATCCATTGGCTACCTGTGTGGGTAGACCAGGACAATCTATACTTAAAGACATATTATGCAGGTATTGCTGCTGACTGTTTGTAAACCCAACATTCAAACTTAGCCCCTCCTCCCCAGCTCAATGCAAGTGAAAAAACCCTGACTTCACTAATCTCACCTCACTACATTTGTGTGTAAATTTGTTTTCTGTGATGTGTTTGCAATATTTGTAGCTTCATGCCCAAAGGGTGATGCCCGAAATGTCCAAAATGCAGAGAAATTAAAAGAGAACTTTTGATGTACTAATGTACTACAAATGTATTATTTCCATATCCCACTTTTGGTATTTTAGTCCACTACATTTATCTGACAGCTGAAATTACTTTTCAGAATAATATTAAACAATAGACTCAAACATTTAATCTGTGGTCACTTATAATTTAGCTTATAAAATAACAGAAAACAGTTGACCTGTTATCACCTGGTTCTGTTTTAATGACTGTTAAAGCCTGACAGAAGTAAAATTATCCAACAATAATAACGATAAAGAAAAAAAGATATCGTCATCATGTGATCTCATATAATGTATTTTACCTTTTGGAGAGGCCATGACCCCTAGTTTAGGATCTACTAAAGTATTAGCTAATCTTAACAAAGTACAGTAGCTGAACCTCAACTGGCTACAACAAAAAAATGCTTTTAGCACATTAATGCATCAGTGTCAGTCAGTTTAAATGCTTACAACAAGGTCTGTGGATTATATGAGTAACCAGGTCAGGATTTCATGAAAGGTACATTGCTGTTGTCAAATGTATTTTTGACACTTTGACACTTCAACAGAAGGAAGCCATCAAGACATTTAAGTCCCTTTAAGAAGGATTTACTGATTTCCATATTTTACATTTCTAACAGAATGTATTTGTGGACTCCATTTCATTACAATATCTTCAACCTTTTTTACATTAACATAGTTATTACCTTGGCTTTTTATTTTATTTGACCGATATTATACACTTCAAAGTTTTCCCTGTCTAATAATGATCTCATTATATCAGTTACTTTCCTGACGTCTCAACGAGGTTCACAAATACATGTCGCAACAGGATTAATAGCTAGTTTATGGCTCCTGTTACACTTTGTGTGTGTGAATGTGTGTGTGTGGTCTTGACGGAGAGCTGTAGGGCCCCCAACAGAAAGTATTGAACTGTATGTATACAAGCAGACTCGAGGAAGAAGAAACAAAGACATTTTCATGTCCAAGAAAGGAGTGCAGGCACTGTCAGTCCTGGCCCTGACATAAATCTGTCATCTTGGTGCCCACACTATGTGGTGAATAAAGTTCTCCAGATGAAAACCACACTGAGTTCCTCTAGGGGAACATGATATTTAAGCTTACCTGTTTCCTCCAGCATGACAATGCAGGAGCATAGCAACCTGACAGTCAGAGCAAGAAAAACCAGAAATGCTCCTAAAAAAAGAATCAGGAAAAAAAAGAACAATGTGATCTTTGATGATGTCATGTGCCAAATCAGTACCTGCCATCAGCTGGAAAGTCTTGGGACATGACTTCAAAAGATCAGGTTTAAAGTTCCCAGGCACGGTCTCCCTGGAGTTGATGATTGTCACATTGCCTTTGAAAAGATAAGATATTATCAATGAAATGTGTCCCCAGCCGTTAGCTGTGCTGTATCAGAGGGCTGTATGAAGGTGGCTGTTACCGGAGCTGTCCATCACTGTGAATATGGACCCCCCTCCGAGGCCCATGCTCTGCGGGTTCATGACGGAGGTGCACAGCAGCGCAGCAATGGCGCCATCTACCGCTGAGCCTCCTTGTTGAAGAATGTCCCTGAAAGAGTTTTCACTCATCACCATCGATGCCCGCTTATATTTGATCTGTTGCATGGAATTTTGTTTATGTTTTGCATATATTTCGGTTATGTAAAGCATATTCAGCCTTCATGACATGTCCCGCAGACTTACATTTAAATCAATGAGGCATACTTTTTAGAATTCAGTCCTCTCCACACTCCTGAGATCTTTACTATTATAGCATCAAAGGTTTGCTCTTAAAATACAGTGTATATTGTGCGTAATATGCGCTCTTTATATGCGTCTTAATGACCAGAACAAATGGACACAGTGGCGCAAAAAGTGGGTATGCACTATATGCGGCGCATAGGGGCGCCACACCAGAGGGGCGCCAAAGCGATGGGGGGGGATTATTTTGATTCGGCATTTTCTGTATTTAACAGCGTTTGCGCTCCTTCGCCTCCCTCCCCTTGGAAAAAGTTCGTTTGGACCCCCAGATTTGCCATCAAAAATATATTGCGTGACTGGCGTTATTTTCATTGCTTCACAATACATTTGTTCAACTTCATGAGTAGGGGATTGCCCATATCTACAGGAATCCACTCTGCGTTTTACTTCTGTTTTTTTAACCCGACAGCAGCAGCATCAGGAGACGTAGTATTCTAAACATTCAGACCGAGGCAAGCTGATGTTGGCAGTCACAAGATGGATATAGTTGCATGTTCTGCGGGGCGCTGAAGAGGGCTAAGTTTGACATTAATAGGCTCTGAGTAGCCTATGTACATACTTTTATGTTTCCTCATAACTTTTTTTCAAGAGATGTTTTGTTGCGTGACATTAATGTAGGGCTATATGTTGGCTCCAAGTTACCTCATTCATTTATAATTCACTCTTTGATTTCTACCTAAAAAGTTGTCAGTATCAGTCCTTAAACATAATAGTAGTCAGTAATTGCAGACCATGCTAGGTCCAAGGAAAGACAAAGAAAGAGAGAGATTATTTTGGGTGTAAAACGCACCAGAATGCGGGAAATTGAATCTACTATTTCAAAACAGTAGAAATCTGCTGATGCCCATGAAGCTATGAGATCAAAATTGCTTTATTTATCCCTGACGGGAAATTTTGTTAGTATGTGGGATCATGAATTAAACAGCCTGATGACTGTAGGTAGGAATCAGGTGTTTGTGTAGCTAGAACAGAGGTGTAATATGCCACTCACCGTCCAATCCGTGAACATCTCCCAGAGTCTGCAGCCACGGCAGCACTTGAGTAAGTGCCTTCTGGACACTTTGCGTCTTTGCGTCTCACGAAAACGGCAATACACACAGTTACAGCGACCACGCAGAGCAGCATCAGTGCGCAACAAGTGTACACTCTCGCCTTTGACCTCGCCATGGCTGATATTGTCCAATACCTCCGCAAGGATCATTCAAGTTTCATCATGACCTTAACAGGTTATCTCCTCTAAAATATTACAACTTTCACTGACTGACTTGGTGACTGAGAGCCGAGTTACTCCATCAGAGGGGGCGTGCACCGGATAGCATGGCTCCACCCTCAGCCTGGAGCGCAAGAGGAGGGAGGAAAAAGTTGTCAACGAAGTGCTGAGTCATGGCTGAGGAGTTTCACCTCAAAACACACTGTTCATCTACATGTGTGGCCCTCACAGGCGATGGATCCTTAGGTTGAAAAATGTTACTAATAAGGAATTTAAAAGGCACAATGATACACAAACAAAAAAGTACCCCCTGCCTTTGTAGTTTGAAATTACTGAAAAATGCAAAGAACCAAAAAGTAAACTTTATTATTGGGATAACCTGACTGAAAAGACTAGTATTTTAAGGGGATTCTCTGTTTTAATCAGTCACCATCTAGATAACTTAGAGAGAGGGAGTTTATGGAGCAGGCTGCAGCAATACTTTTAAATCTTATGAGCAGTGGGGGAAATAATAATTATGTAAATTACAAATAAATGTGAGTAAATTTGAAACTGTCCCCTATTTATATAGACAGGAAAATGCATATGGACTTGATTGGAGTGACTTATATAATAGTTTTTTTTTCTTTTGCCACATGTGGTTAACAGTCAGCTATGCATGCAACCCTAGGCACACAAACAAACTGTCTTGTGCCAAACTGTCGGTTTCCAATGACATTCCTCTCAATAATAAACTGGGATACTGCATCCAATCAAAGCTGCACTCAGACCAGTCGAGGCCTGTCTGACTGATACTCATCAACACGGATCCACACTTATCACGGCTGTTATCATGCAGCTCATGTAATGCTGCTGTACTTGTCCTGAGTATTTGTTCTCCCGTTAAAGAGGGTCCCGCTGCTGTAATGCTGCTATAAAAGCCACTGGGGGGGTTTAGGTCCCTCAGGAGCGAGCTCCGCAGTTGGACCCTCACACGGAAACTTGTTGATCATATTGTGGTATTTGGTCATGTTAGACTGCTGCTCTATCACTGCTGTGAGCTGTGAGCGCAACACAGACACGTTGCAATGCATCCTGGGAAATGCTGTCTGCAGTTCTATCAAACAGTGGTCGATGGGCGAGCCATGAGGCATACGGAAGAGGGAGGCTCTTAATTGAGTCAAGTCAGCAAGTGATTGCCAGAGCAATACCGGATATAAGGCAATTTTGCCTTCAAAGTAAAATGATTGCTTAGGTAAGCTTGGAAAATGTAAAGAAAATTGTGTAAAATGTCCAGAGCCAAAGCTTATGTGTTTGGATTGCTTATTTTACCCAACTATTAGTCTTTTCAGTTTAATATCTTAAATGCCAAAGAAAATCTTAAATTACAGAGGCTAGCAGCACATATTTTCTATGTAAAGATATAGGGAAGTTGTGTACTCAAGAGCAGTGACATGTAAATGGACTGTACTTATATAGCGCTTTTTCTGGTCTTTGCAACCACTCAAAGCGCTACACGTGTGACATCACTCTTTGGTTACTGGCTGGTTGCTCTGGTTACCGGTCGCTGTCACGTTGCTGATTTGGCTCCAAATCTCTGAATGTTTTAAACTAAAGCAGCCAGAGCATCATCCCTATCCAGAGAGAGCACACTATGAACATAAACCTGGAACTCAGGCTTCCTGGTTATAATGGATACACTCCTTGGTGAACAAACTTGTCCTATAAAAATGTCCCTTATAGTTAAGGTTATTGGTAATATGCTAAAAGAGAAACTGCTACTTTAATTTCTAAACATCAGTTAACCTATCATGGAGAGTCTTACTCAGCATGTGATACCAGTTGGATTCTAAAAGCATGACATAACATCTTGAGTTATGGTTGACACTTCAAATAGAAATGAGTGACATGTATTTAACAGACAGCTGGGAACTTTGAGTTTAAAAGATGAGAGCATGCATGTTTGCAGCTTGTTTGAAGCATAGACTGTATAAAACAGAGCCACCCAGTGGCCACCCAGTCGTCCCAGTGGCTCACTGGTAGAGGATTCAAATCTGGCTCAGAGCCCTTTCCTGCAGGTCCTCCTCTCTGTCTCCCCCTTTCACTCTGTATCTCTGCCACTGTCAAATAAAGCCAAAAAATGATTAAAATAAATAAATTATTCTTTTTAAAAAAAAACATAAAACATGGCAATGGCCATCTTGGCAGTGCCTGACTCCACCTAAGTCCCAGGCCATCCAAAAAATGGAGAAAAGTGGAACGTAGGTAAGCTGAGGTAGAGCGAATGAAGCCTGGTTGCTTAACACACTGCCTGTGACAGCACCCATCTCTCACCCAAAGTGGCCACATCCTTAATTATGCATTACTGTAAGTCATATCATCATTTATTAAAGTGGGTGGTATAGAAAGTCACCCCTGTAGTTGTCATGAACAGTGAAATTAGCTAGAGACAAACACCTATTGTTACACCAGGCAGTGAACGTGATTATTTCTGCTGTACAACTGGGCATTTAAACATGGGGGTCTATTGGGATTGATTGGCTTTTGGAACCAGTCCCACGTGACCAGGCGAGAAACTGCAAGTTTTTTTGTACTTCCGCGTTTGGCTTCATTTGCAGCCCTGGAGATTTCTGCTTGGTATGCAGCTTGACCCTTACTAGAGAGTAAAAGTCAGAAAATCTGACCCATGTGCTGCTTTAACCTCTAGTCATTCTTCTTTTTCTTTTTTTTTAATAGGATTATAATTTAGGAAGACATAGTTATGAAGACTTATTGCTTCGTTATATTTGTTCCTTTTAGCTATAAATTGTTGCCTCGCACGTTGATTTTTTAGTCGAATGATTTCAATTGGCTTCACGGAGACTCTTATTGTGAAAGGCCCGAGCGGAAATATTGTTGCGCGTTCCTGTGGTTGCTTGATGTTGGGTGGCTTCCCTGGTGGAGCTTCAGTATTTACAACAATATTGTCTGAAGCCCGTCCGACGCTGCTGTCCATCATAGACAGACAGAGAGACAGACCGCCGGCGGTCAGCTGTCCTATCGTCTTCCGCTGCACGATGGCTGTCGCTTCCAGTTAGGACTTGTTTTGTGCATTCTGGAGATATTTCCTATGATGTTGGCGACTGATATCCGTCTACCTTGTGCACTGCAGTGGTGCGCAGCTTCGCCTGGAGAAACACCTGTGCGCCTCTCCTCTCCACTGGCCACAGTCATGAATGTTGAGTAGGTATGGATGCAAACCTGTGCACGAATCAACGCACCAAACATCCACGTAGCTCGAGACGGAGAAACACGAGCTCGGTTTACTGCGATCTGCTTTGTTTTTCCGCGGCGTATTGAACGCTAGCTAATCAATATGTTGGTCATCAGGTTGTATGGCAGCTTGGCCCTGGCTGGTGGAAGCAGCAGCTCTGGTGGCGAGATTACATGGAAACAGTTTAGTAACCAAACAGGGTGTGTGTGATTTGGATGGCTTGGTGGTTGGGTTTGATGGTCAATGTGTCCTAAAAGCAGCAGGAGTGTGTGTGTGGGGATGTGGGGGCGTCTTGATGCTGTCAGACAGGATGTAGGGGAGGATCTATTGGAGCAGGATTACCCGACCATTTTTGGTGAGAGAGCATCGTGGAGTTCTGATCACAGTTGACGCATTGCACTCCTCGCGTTTTGGCTGCTGGTCCATTATCATTATATAATCATACTCATGTAATCCAGCCTTTTTTTTTTTTTTTTGCTAAAACAGTATACGATTACACAGACTATAGCTCGCCCCCTCCCTCCCCCCGAGGATCCATTTATGCAGCTCTTGCTGAGCAACCTATGAATGCCAATTATACATGTGGGTGGGCATCAACACTGTTTAAGTTTACATAATTCACTGTTTGGGGCGCGCGCCTGTGTGCGTGGTGCGCAAAAAATATAAAAGGCAGAGATTTGTGTTAAATGCAGCAATGTGCCAATGACTCATGGTTTTATACAGTGCAGTACAGGAGTGTGTGAAATTCAAAGTGTGTTTGTGTGTACGGGGTGCAGTCATTTTGAAGTGTGTGGGTGAGTTTCAGCAGGTGTGTTTTGTGGTGCATATACAGGATGGGAATTCGTTCAAACTCTGACAAGGAAGATGTGCTTTGTAGACATAAAACAAATTGCTTTGCATCAGTTGCCGACACATAAATGAAAAGAGCATTCATGTCAATCCCCCCTTCCTAAAGTCAGTTACAGTATCCTCCCTCCTCACCCCTCTTTCTCTGCTTCTGTCTTTGTTTTTCAGGGAACAGATTACCCTAAGGCTCGGTGTCTGTCTGCATTTGTCTGAAAGAACGAGAGAGGGAGCAGCACAAATACCGCACAGCCAGACATCATGCACGGAGAGACCTTCCCTCGCTGCAGAGTGCTGAAATGTTAGGACTGAAGAGCGAGTGTGTCAGATCAAATCAGCAGACTGTTTACCATAGGAGGGGCGATAAGAGCTGCTTGACACTAGACTCACTAACTCTCCGTGTGTGGTTTGAGGCCCCTTTCGATCAAGATCAAGAAAAGACGTGTTAACTGATCTTTTTATCAGCACTTTCCCCCCTTTAGATTCAGCAAATCTAGGAAACGATGGAGTGGTCGCTCGAGAATGTGAGGGAGATGGTGGCAGGAGGGATGCAGTCTATAAGGGAGTGTGAGATCTGTGCTTTTGCCATAGCCATGTGTGTGCTGCTGCTGTTTATGTGGTATTGTTACAGGGTGGGCCGCGAGCATGGCTCCAGCCCTCTGCGTGGGAGGTATCTGGCTGGGCCCAGCCGGATCGGAGGGGTGGTGGGGGGCTTCATGAGTTCAGACTGCCGTGGCAGGGGGAAAGGGAAGCACGGATCAATGCTGGAGGAGCAGAACGGCTTCGCTTTCTGCCAGTCGTCAGAGTGCTTCCGATGCACCAGTGCAGGAGAGAGTCTGAACCAGAGGCTCTATCACAGCCTGCAGGATTACGCCAAGCGGTACACCTGGTCAGGTATGGGCAGGGTGCACAAAGGAGTCCGTGATCAAGGCCGATACCTCAACAGCCGACCGACCATCCAGAGACCAGAGGTCTTCTTCCTCCCAGACTTACCGTCAGCCCCTTTCTTCTCCAGAGAAATACAAAGACACGACGTGGAGCTGCTGGAGCAGAGCTTCCCCGCCCTCCTGGCTGAGTTTGAGAGCATCTACCACCAACCTCCAGCCCGCAGCGGCTCTTCCCTGCCGCCAGGGTGGAAAGCCAACAACACTCCTCGCGGCCAGTGGTGGACCTACTACCTGGTCAACCAAGGCACCCCTCTGGTTCTAAATGTCAGGAGGTGTCCACGGGCCTGGAGGGTGCTGGGCCAGCTGCGCACCTTCATCGCCAACAACGTGTTCGGAAACGCCTGCTTCTCTGTGCTGACGCCTGGAGCTCTGATCACTGAGCATTACGGGCCAACGAATGTCAGGCTGCGCTGCCACCTGGGTAAGAGAGTAAACTGTTAAGCGAGCTGGAACGGATTCAAACATGCCATGTCTGAGGCTCGGGGTGTATTCAGGCTTAACACAACAGCAGATGATTTCTAAAAAAATAAGCATATTTAACTAGACGGACGGTGAATCAGCTGCTGTGGTGTTTTGAAAATCTGGATCCTCTTGGGTCATGATGGCTTAAAATTTAGTGGCTTATGTGATGATTTCTGTTGTTTCACTGCATCATAGCTTTGTTCTATTTCCAACTGTGAAATAGCTATAAATAGTGATGTTTATTGTTGGAGACAGGGTCTTTCGTAAGATGCTTTAAAACAGCGTTCTCTAATAATACAAGACACTAGAATAAGAGGGCATTTTGTCTGGGATTTATCACCTGGGAGATTGGTTGGCAACATGAAATGCTTTGCTGTTCCATAATGACACATGGACGCTCTTATTTTTCTCTGGCAGGTCTCAGAGTGCCTCCTTCCTGTGAGCTTGTAGTTGGTGGAGAGCCACAGTGCTGGTCTGAGGGCAGCTGTCTGCTTTTTGATGACTCCTTCCTCCACAGGGCCTTCCACGAGGGTAAGAAGGGATTAAAACAGAATTTTTTTGTTGAACTCTGTCCCCTTTTTAGTCATTTCTTAAAGGAGGATTGACCTAAAAATGGTATAATCCAATATTACTCAAGTCAGTGAGAGTCTCTTTAATGTGAGTGTGAAGGGTTTTACGTCAGGATCCTGACAAAATGGTGTTCCTGGATTTTCTGCAGGCGGTGCAGAGGATGGCCCCAGGGTGGTCTTCATGGTGGACCTCTGGCACCCCAATGTGGCTGCTGCTGAGAGACAAGCCTTGGACTACATTTTTACTCCAGGCCGCTTGGAGGACAAGGAAGGGAAATAGGTGTGAGTGAGAAACCATGTCTGACCAAGAGACAGATGGCGTTTAGGGAAGTGTCTGTAGGATTGGGGAGCAACTCTTTTTCTGCCTCCAGACCAGCTCTCACATTCACTGTGTACATATTCTCCATCTCAAACAATATCTCTCATAACTGTTCTTAGCAGATGACTAAACATTGGGCCTCTTTTATCTATCCTCTTCATGTTTCTGCCTGTAAAGACAGCCACACTTGAAAGAACCTACTTAAATAATCCTTTAAACTTAGTAGGAGCACGATTGTTCATGCGGCCATGTTGTCAATGTGTTTTAACACCCATGGATAGATTAGTGAAGAGGCCGAACAGGCACAGGGCCCAAAAGTGTGAGGGCCCCCGTGGCCTTCAAAGTGTCATTAAAAAAGACACGTACCAATGAGTGAGAAGTCAAATTTATCACAAAGAAACAACTGCACGACTACAAAGAGACACAAAACAACTTCAAGAGACAGTTATTCACCACAAAGATACACCAAACGACTACAAAGAGATGCTGGTGACTAAAAACACCAGACAACTAAAAGGAGATTTGCGACTGCATAGAAAAACAAATAGAGATCACAAAGAGTTACAAAACGACTAGAGATGAAAAACAATGTAAAGTGAAATAAGGTAACTATAAAGAGACATTTAATGACTACAAAGAGACAAAATACAGCAAGAAAAAGAGGCTAAACAACTATAAATCTGTGTGTCTTGGTGAGGCCTTTTGCATGTCTGTATCCAGAGGCCTGTTTCTCATAAGCTGCCCATGTTAACACAATGGCAGGGACATTTTTTTAGCTCATTTATCATAATTTTATTTAGAATCATTGAATGTTTCCTGCATTTGTATATAGATGATTGATGTGAGTGAACAGTAAAAATGTGCCCAGCCAGCAGTTCCCACCAATATATTTTTCACTTTGATTTCCCTGTAACTTTGGGCCCATTTTGGAGCAAAATGATTTCTATAAAAGCTTTTTTGTACAGCTCATATCAGTTATATTTTGGTTGCTGCTTGAAATAGTTCAACAGTAGAGAACAAAGTGCATTACAGTTCTGATGAATGGCTCTTAGCAGTCAAACAATAACGCGTCGCCCTCTTGCTGTCATGCTTCACAGCATGTATGGCTCCAAAGGCCAAGCTATTCTGGAGCCATTAGTAATCATTCATGGGCCCAGATCACTTTTCAAAACATTGTGTGTAAAGAATTGGTGGTATGACTTTACACATTCTTAACACATATTACTAATTCTTTTAATTTACCGTAACACCTACATACATTTCTGCAAGGGCTAAGAAATTTAACCATTCAACTTTTTATATTACTCAACATGTCCAGTCACACTTTTGATTCAAACCGAAACACGATTGTCAGTGACTTTGCACTTTTACATTGCAAAAACACCCACTTCCAAATGTGGGACACGACTGTTTTTCAATTTTAATGAATGAGTGAAAAATCTCTTGCTTGCAGAATGGTGACATATTTTCAGTGATTGTAGTGCTGTAAAGTAGTAAAGCTGAGGTATCATTGCCTCTGTGCTGATGCCTACAGTTCAAAAGGTTGTCGTAAACACATTAAACTGGATAGCAAATATGTGTAGTTGCATACTGGCTTTAGTCGTTAGTCATTTTAATTACTTCCAGGATGCACAACTGGCCCTTTATGACTGAACTGGCAACTGTTTATAGTTATCTAAAGTGAGTGAATTGCAGACAGTGCTGTATCAGTGTGATAACATTAACTAATTAAAGACATTTCTCATCTCTGTGATAACTGAGGTCCAATGTTAATCATGACATGAATGTTTACAGACGCAGCTAATGTCTCTGTCATGACTCCTGCCGGTGTGGTAGTTTATTGTGCTCCCCTTTGAAAAAAAAATCAATCCTGCTTTCACAAGACATGGTTAGATAAGCACATTTTTAGGTCAAATTGTGTGAGTCGGCCTGTGCTGTAACACTGCAGATGAAGCGTTTTTGGTAAATTTACTAAACTCTTGTAATTTGGTTGTATTTGATATCAGGTTTGTATTTCTGTAAATATGGTCGAGGTAACAAACGGAATGGTCTGAGATGATTTGAGATGATTGTCTTCAATGCTATAACTATTGTGTTGTCTTGATTTACAGCTAAAGCGAGTGCATTTCATTCTCCGTTCTGGAAAAAGCCAACCGTGAAATCATTTTGATAGATTCAATTTGTAGATTCTGTAAAATGTTTATGAAGTACTATCTCTGTTGTTCTGTGACGTATTTATTTTCAATCCCTCTGTGATTTGGCAGCACCATATGGTACCCATTATTAAAAGCCACAATCCTTAATTCTTCAACAGCATTTCATGGATGTATGTGCACAAAAGGTAGTGAAAATTAATCTTCTGCAGCTTTACAGGTCCATCGCAACTCAAGATACCATCTATTCAATTCTAATGTTTACTAAATGATTTACAAGCTGTTTACAACATCAGACACTCACATTGAGCTGTCCATAATTAGGTTTAATAATATCAAGAGTGCTGTTAACCCACTATGAAAACCGTCATTCCCGAAGCATTTGCTTTACATATACAGTGTATGATGGGGCAACCATTTTGTTTACATTAGGATTAAGAATTTGTCCTTTAACACATTATTGTGTGGATTTTGAACAGTATTTCTGTACATTTAATAAATGGTCGAGTATCTTATTTAACCGGCTGGTGTCAGAAGTGTCACTTTTGCACATTTATCACACATGTAAAGCCTTCACTGTATGGTTTAAACAAACTGCAGGAGCTGAGCAGTTCACTAAAGAATAGAGTCTTCTGCAGAAATGCCACTCCGGTATTGATAGTACACTCTGCAATATGAAGCGAGGGGACCAAATAGGCTGCGTTGCATCTTTTCAGCCGGATGCAGTTTTATAATAGAGGCACAGGGAGGCGTAGGCATGCAATGATGTTGTCCTTGCTCTGTTTCCTCAGCGGTTGTCAGACCTACACTGCCTCTGGAGGATATGAAGTCAGAAGCACTGAAATGCTGAGGCAATAATAACATCATGTTAAATAACAGTAGTAATATATATATATATATAT
>CAFUXE010000005.1:4217-22132 GCA_903364295.1 Serranus cabrilla | reverse complement strand
GACTCAGCAAAGGAACAGAGATCATCTATTGTGGCTTCAGGAGAAAAATCTTCTTGTACTTATAGTATGAAAGCCTATTCTGCAAATAACCTGTGAGTCAGTCTGCGAGCAGCTCAGTGAAAACATTAGCGTGACCTCAAAAAGGTTTTTGATGAGACAGCTAGATGGAGAGGAGTTCAATGATGGACAGAGATGTAGCACATGGTTTGAGAGATACACATGCTATTTTTGGCATTTTGTCTGAACAATGCATTCAAAGTAAAGTGCATTTCTTTGTGTTTTAACAAGCCAGAGCGAAAAATACATGTGAACAGATGGTGATCAGGGATGACAATTGTTTGAAACCTCTCATAAAGGGACCCGTATCCTCACCGAGGATCTGTGCACAGAAAGAGATTACATTAGTAATTAGCTGTATTCTTATTTTCTGCAGATATATACACATGTAGATGTAAATTTCAGTGGAACAGATGTCTTCAGTACCATGTGGCTGCTGTAGGTCACAGTGACCTTGTCTCCGCCTGCAGAGGGCAGAAGATGATGTGTGGGGGTGTAAGGCAGGAAAAACAAAGCCACATGCATAAAACATAAAGTGCAATATATGAATTCAAATGTAATCTCAAAGCAGCAAACTGACAAATTAGTCTAGCACTTGAGAGGGAGAGTGCAGGTGAGGGGACTGGAAATAGGTCATTACGGAGTGTTCCCGTAAACTTGCCTGGTACAGATTTTCACAGCTTAGAAAGAGCAAACGCCTCACAATACGTGTGTGACCCTGAAGCAGGGCACGGCAGGGCAAGTTTATTTATGGAGCACAATTCATACACAAGGCAATTCAAAGTGCTTTACAGTGACAGAAAAAATGCAAAAAGGCAGATTAAAATCACTCCATAAGGACCGAAAAATAATCATTAATAATCATTCAATAATTAATTTAAAATAAAGACTACAGATACATACTCAGTTGTCGTATGCACAGCTAGAAAGAACTATTTTCAGCTTGGATTAACTGAAACGCAGCCTCACCGTGCTTAGTCCTGACTCTGGGCACCAGCAGGAGACCGCTCCCTGAGCTTCTCAGAGCCTGTGATGGTTCATATGGTTCTATCATTTCGCAGATGTACTTTTGCGCCAGACCATGAAGAGACTTGTACACAAGCAGAGCTGTTTTAAAGTCTATTCTCTGAGCAACAGGAAGCCAGTGCAGTGACCCGAGCACAGGACTGATGTGGTTTCCTGGTTCTAGTCAGGACGCGAGCAGCAGCGTTCTGGATGTACTGCAGCTGTCTTACAGCTCGTTTAGACGCCCAGTGAGCACGCCGTTACAGTAATCTAACCTGCTGGAGACAAATGCATGGATTAGCCTCTCTAAGTCTGGTTGAGACATTACAGTATTCCTTTGATTTTGGCAATGTTTTTTAGATGATAAAAAGCTGATGAAGTTATGGATTTAATATGGCTGTAAAAGCTCAAGTCTGAGTCCAATATTTCCCCTAGATTTCTAACTTGACTATTAGGTTTTAGAGAAAGAGTTTCAAGGTGACTGATAACACTTTCTCTTTGTTTCTGTGCGCCAAAGACAATGACTTCTGTTTTGTTTGAGTTCAGCTGAAGGAAATTGTTTTGCATCCACACCGTGATCTGTTGGATGCAGTGACAGAGTGAATCCACAGCCGCATGTTCACCTGCCTTCAGTGACACATAGATCTGAGTGTCATCTGCATAGTTGTGGTAGGACACATTATAGCTGCATATTAGCTGGCCTAACGGAAGCATGTAGAGACTGAACAATAGGGGTCCCAAGATTGACCCCTGGGGTACCCCACAGGTTAGAGCCATTCGGTCTGAGACACAGTTACCAATTTCAACAAAGTACATCCTGTCCTTGAGATAGGAATTGAACCAGCTGAGAGCGGTACCAGAGATTGCCACCCAATCTTCTAATCTCTGTAATAAAATCACATGGTCAACTGTGTCAAAGGCAGCACTCAGGTCCAGCAGAACTAAAACTGACACACTTGCGTCTGTGTTCAGGCGAATATCATTAAGGACCTTGATCAGAGCTGCCTCACAGCTGTGGTGGGGCCTGAAGCCTGACTGGAAAGTATCAAAAACCTTGCCAGACAGGAGAAAGTCCGTAAACTGTTTGTATACAACCTTTTCTAGGACTTTTTCCTAAGAATGGGAGGTTTACAAAGGTCACTGGCTTGCAATACTGTATTTTCCTGCAGGAAAGCTGACATCTGTGGAAGCCCTGAGAGGCAAGAGAGAAAGAAATGAAATGATCAATTTTATAAGTCTGATCAAAAATGATTTTCTTTTCTGTGTTTATGACTTGAGAACAGTTGCAAAAAAATGTTTTGTCAGGATAATTTTTTATTGTAGGACAATGGCATTGAAGTATTTAATCCATTAGATGGCAGCAGTTACTGAAGGCAATATGGTCACTGATACAATAATATAAATTTGCAATATAAATTCCAGATGTGTGTGTTCCACATCACCGATCACCACCAAAATCTAATCACCTGTTTAACGTACAAAAAGACACATTGTCTGAAAATTTCATCCAAATCTGTGCAGCACTTTTTGAGTTATTTTGTACACAGACAGACACACAGACAAACGCTGGCGAAAACATAACCTCCTTGGCGGAGGTAATAAGCCAAACTACTAAGTCTTAGATATCCTACCAACATTACTAAAGGTCATAATAAGCATTTAATGATAGGATTTTGTCATAATGCAATGAGGACCAGAATGGAAATAGAAATATCTCAGGAGATGTGGAATCGAAAGCTAGCCTAATAGGGAAACTCAAAACTAGACTTGTAGTTGACAAATTTTAGTTAAGGCAGGGCACCGTTGACTAAAAAAAATTTTTAATACTCTATATAAGCCACACATTTTGACAATTGAAGAATACAAATTGCTTTGGGCCTAAGCCAATGATAAATGAAACCTAAAATGTAAACAATTTCATTCCAAATATTTGTTTTTTCACAGCCACAGTGAGCCAATACAGGTGGTCTGAACAGCCACATGAGGCTCTGGAGCCGCAGGCTGCCTACCCCTGGTTTAAAACAACATGTGTAGAAAGGTGATCATCACATATAGGTATGAGGACAAGTTGCTCTCCTGTCACCAGTCAGGGGCATTTATTTTGAAAACCTTCCTGTGGGTCGGATTTGAGGCTAGTAACAAATGGTTTGGAGGATTTGTTGGTTTTATAGATGACTTTTTATAAGGAAGATTATCCTGGTTAAACCTTTTTTTCGCACCTGATCTTAGGTGATACACACAGGAGAGAATGACCAGTATTTCTTTTCTCATTCTCAGTTTCAGTAAACATGGTGTGCCTGTGAATCCATGCTGGTTTGTCAGTGTTATCATCAGAATAACTATACCAGTTATATGATAATAATAATAGCTATGATATAATAACAATGGTCAGTGTGACAGTCAGGTAAAATATCCCACAGGCAGTGGGTCATCGTCTTTTCCTTTAATAGGCATAATTCTGTTTCCTTCCTTGGCCCACTTACGGTAACTTTCTCATTCAGGTTCTTACACTCACTCTTAACCCCCCCTCCCTGTCTCTCTCTCTTTCTGTGTGGTTGGCTGCTCTTGTTGCTACATTCACTTTCTGGGGATAGTGCAGTAAGTACTGTACAGTGCAGCTCACTCTTTTTTCAACCAGATGTAAGTTAGCACCCGAGTCTTCATGGGTCTTGCTGCAACCAGAGTGTGTTCTCCTCTAAAAATCCAGACTGCAAACTTAACAAAGAAAAGGTCCTCATGGTCCTTTTTAGTGCCTCTTTTGTCTTTTGGCATGGGAAACTGCGTAGACTGGCCATTGAGAACGGTAGGATTGTTTCCAGTCTTTCTTGATTTCTTTGACTGATTTTATGGTGCATTTATAAGTGAAAATAAATGCAAACTGGACAAGTTTGTTGCATTCATTCTATTTGCTCAAACTCACACATGGTTGTTTATGAAGTCAGTTACTCTGCAAAAATCATAGAAGATTTAGAAATACTTTTAATATATTTTTTCCTGATATCTGTGCACCTTGCTTATATCGAACATTTGCAAAAACATGATTATTCTAAGAGTTTTGAATTTTAATAGACACTATTTAATGTTGGAGCTGGAAGTGACTTTCTGATTTGAAACTACTATGAAACCGCACTGCTTGTAGTTGGCCCTCAAGTGCATTTTGTCATAAATGTCAGGGTAATGGCTTCAGACATTTGGTGCATATGAGGATATATTTTCTATAAAAGAGAAGAAAATGTGTCCTCATGTCTGCATGTCTTTTGTGATCGCAATTGTTCCGCGGAGCTGTTGCTCGTCTTTTCTCTGCCTCTGAGTATGTTTACTGTTTCTGTGACAGTGTATAGGTGTGAGGTGCCAGTCCCTACAACGTGGCGCGTAAACTGTTATGAATGATGAGTGGAAAGTTGGCAACATGCTGTTTTATTGATGCATTTTGCCTTTCTGCAATGTTTTCATATTTCTATATTGTTTCTCTCTCATACATACACACAAGCACACACATACCATTTTTGAAAAGTCCAGGTTGTAGGTTTAATCTACGGCCCCAATTCTAGTCTACTGTACATTGTCACATATTGCCTTTTAACTTGTATCTTTAATACAATGTACTGGGAAGCTGCTACAGATCTCTAACACTGTCTCTGCACCCCTCTGGAAAGATGCTCCAGGATGCTGAGAGGAGATTCAGAGGGGTGGTGTCCTGTGAAGAGATGGGCCAGGCAGGGTATCTTGGGCCTTATCAGGAGTCCATTGTTTCCATGACACAAAACTGCGTTCTTGTGAGCAACATACGGTTGCAAACCTGTGTCTTCCTGAGTAAAGGCGTGGCCGCGTGCATGCAGGCTGTACGTAAGTCTGGACAAACATACTTTTTCATCTGTGTCTGTCTGTATTTTTATCAGTATTCTATCTAACCTAAAGGATTTCTATCATTACCAAACGAGCTGCCACAATCACTGCTAAGTTGCCCTTTTAATTATTTTCTATCATAATATTTTATTATTTCCACTCCTGCTGCTTCTGACTGGTATCTTGCCAGCTGTCAGCAGGGAACACACAGGTTTGGAAAAACTGAGCCTGAAAGCTCACAAATGACTACAGGAGTGTTAAGGAGCCTGTGTGTGAATGCAATGCCTTATTTGCGTCCTTGCCAAGAGTTAGATAAGAAGATTGATTCCACTCTTTCGTCAGACCCATAAACATGTAGCTGGAGTCAGCAACCAGTTAGCTTAGCTTAGCAAGGATAGAAACAGGGGCGAACAGCTAGCCCTTTCTGTCCAAAGCATAGCCTAAACTGTATATAAGAAGTGGACATGGACACTTATTGGTTTGCGGACTACTGTTTTGGAGATGGGAGTGTGGCCTTTTGGCCGTTGCCATCTTGTTTTTTGGAACCGGAAGTGACCATATTTATACAAGATGGATCGAGGTGCATCTGTAATTCACCTTAACTGGTATATTCATTGGGATGCTAATTTTGGCTGGAATAAAGCAGGCTTTAAAACATAGACTGTGTAAAAGGATGTAGCCACTGTAATGGCTGACATTTTTATTTTTGTCACAATATTAGTTTTCTTCCAGCAGTTCATATTCAAAACAGAAGGATGTCATTTTGTCAGCTACTGCGTCTTTTAGTCCAACTAAATGCTGAACAAGACATTTTAAGTGACCAAAATGTTACAATTGACTTTGATAGTGAGAACACTGTGAAAGCCTCAAAGTTTTTTTTTGCTATTTGCAACCACAAAAAAGAAAATGTTTAGCTTGTTAATAAATCATGTGAGAAGTAGGGTCATTTTCTCATAGACTCTTCTCATAGATATGATTCAGAGGTGCTGATAGGTGGATTTTGTTACTTTCAGACAGAGATAGAATGTTGTTTCCTTCCTGTCTCCACTCTTTGTGCTAAGCTAAGCTTACCAGCTGTTGGCTGAAGCTTCATCTTTGCCTTGCAGACATGAAAGGGATGTTCTTATGTAACTCTTAGCAAGAAAGCAAATAAGCGTGTGTTATTTTAAGAACAACTTCCTGTTAGTTGTCTACAACCCCATCTGTACAGCTCATACATCTTCTTTTGGTTACTGATCAATCAATCTACAGCGATGGCAGAATTGCAAAAAGAAAAAGTGGCAACAAATTTTGTCCTTGTAAGTCTCAGTGAAAACACTATAGTAATAGATGTTGTTTCCACAGTTGTATGAGTAAATTGATGAGGTCTGGGACATGTCAGTGTGAAAGAGGATGGCAGATGAACTGACAGTGATGGACTGATGGGCTGATGGATTGAAGCGCTGATGGAGCACACATGTTGGATCAGCTGGTTAAGCATCCTCGGGCTGATGTGCCTCCTGTGTTTTCTATGTCAGTGGTTCCGGTCGGACAGATCTTCGAGCCTGACGTCAACACTCTGTTGTGTTTAGACTTCTCACTGCTCCTGCTGTTAACCCCTGAGGGCTCTGGGATATGTCTGCCTCTCTCTCTGCCCTTTAAAGGTTGCGTTCATTGTAACCAGGCGCTGGAAAAAAAATAGAAACGGTCGCATTCTTCTGTGAACTCGGAGGGTTATGGTTCCCAGTCATGCTTCATAGGGATCAGCCTATTTATACTTGGAGGTTTTGTCATCAAGATGTGAGATAGTTTCAGTGTACTGTTTACATCTTTTACCGTAAAGCGTCCTTAAGTTGAGGTTAACAAGAAGGCTGAGGATTGTTATGGAAAAGATTGCTGATTTAGATGGGGGTGTCACTCGAGTCACAGCGTTGTCAGTGGTGTGTCTGGAAGTAGCTCAAAGGCTATACATGCGAGGTCTGTTTGTTATGATGTGTGTTCATGATGGCTGCTCTAAGTTTTGTACTGACCAATGATTAAATGTCATTTCTTAACAGGACAGGGAGCTGCGGCCAGAGGAAATGGATGGTAAGTTTCTCATTCTTTGATATTCTCACTGTTTACGGACATTAAGCAGTCAAAAGAATGGTTGGTCAAAGTGCTTGACAGAACAAACATTACGTTTTCTACTGGACCTTGTTTACATGCTTTAATGTTTACTGTTACATTATTATTCCTTTCACACTGTCTGTTTAAGCCCACCTCCTGAAAAAGTCAAATGTGCTCTGATTGGTCAGTGCTTCTCCGTCTTCATCCGTGCTCCGCTGCCTCTGCGCTGTCATTGAAGCTGGGGAATGATTGTAATGCCACTTTCTACCTCATCGCATAAGACATACAGTAACTCTTGCAGCAAAATATGTGAACGTTTAATAATAAAAAAAAATAAAAAGGCAGAAGATGAAGGAGAAGAAGGCCACCGGTTTTGATCCCTGCCTGTGTGGTGTTTGCATGTTCTCCCCGTGTATGCGTGGGTTCTCTCCGGGTACTCCGGCTTCCTCCCACAGTCAAACAAAAGTCGTAAATATGGGTCGTAATAAGCAGTTTGCACGGGGTGTGGATGATCTGTTCTACTTATAAAGCTGTGACAGCACAACCTTACAGAAGTCCTAGTTTGTGCAAAATAACATTAATTTGCTAATAACATTCTTGTTGTTGCTCAACAGAGTTGCGGGATGCTTTCAAAGAGTTTGACAAGGACAAGGACGGGTTCATCAGCTGTAAAGACCTTGGAAACTGTATGAGAACAATGGGATACATGCCCACTGAAATGGAGCTGATTGAACTAAGTCAACAGATAAACATGAACTGTAAGGACTTAACATGTGTGTTTATATATCGTGCATTTAGCTGTATCTTGTATTGTGGTTTGAAACTCCAAAATCTCTTTTTTTTAAGTGGGAGGTCATGTTGATTTTGAGGATTTTGTAGAGTTGATGGGCCCAAAACTCCTCGCGGAAACTGCAGACATGATTGGAATAAAAGAATTAAAAGATGCATTTAGAGAGGTAAGAGTCTTAAGAAAACTACTGTCTGTACCTCTGGCTGTGTTTTGAGATTTTTACTGTTTGCTTTTACATTTTGAATGTTGTTTTTCTGCTTTTTGCTCTCAGTTTGACACTAATGGAGATGGCGCCATTAGCACATCTGAGCTTCGAGATGCAATGCGAAAGTTGTTGGGCCAACAGGTAAGAGCTGAGCCAGAGAGAAATACAGAGAGCCTCTGAACCATGCTTAAATACATACTCACTGTGTGCTCCACTAACTGCTGCGTGCCTTTGTTTTCCAGGTAGGTCTAAAGGAAGTAGAAGATATTCTGAGGGACGTTGACCTTAATGGTGACGGGCTTGTTGACTTTGAAGGTAAATAACCTTTCACAAGCCAATCATTTAAAGGAGCAGTGTGTAGGATTTAGTGGCATCTAGTGGTGAGGTTGCAGATTGCAGCCAACTGAATGCAATCTGCCTTCATTTCCAAGCATGTCAGAGACTCAAGGTGGCCTTCAGGTAACTTAAAATGCATAAGAGCCTCTCTAGAGCCAGTATCTGGTTTGCCTGTACCAGACTACTGGAGAAACATGGTGGTGCAACATGGCAGAATCTACTCCATAAGTAGAAATAAGGGATTTTTTTCCAAGCTAATTCCAGTAATTACGCACCATTGAAAACATAATCATGAAAATTATATTCCAATTTGGCCAATAGATCCTACACACTGGTCGCTAAGTTTAGTGCAACCGCTGCATTTTGTCATTCTCCTCCTCTCTCTTCACAGAGTTTGTACGAATGATGTCTCGCTAAGATCATAAAATGATCGGTCCTGAATGTGAAGCTGTGTCCTTCTCTATACTTGACCAAGTACACCAGAGGACATGCTAAGATCTCTGAGCCATCCCAATCTGAATGACACTGGAATCAAAACTCCTTGAATGTTACGGAGCGAGGAGTCACCTCACACTTTCAAACAATAAGTGTTCTTCCTGAAACAGTCTCCAGTTCAACTGAGGCAGAATTTGCTGTAGCCTAGCTGATGATTGTCCAACTTGTGTTTTTGCACTTTAATTCTCACTAAATAACTTCCTGTGTGGATAGATTGCTGGTGTCTTGTCTCATCATCTATGTGATAAAGTAAAAAAAGAAAAAGTCTTGCATAATGTCGCCTTCGATGTACAACAAAGTCGGGATGTGAGAGTGAATGAATGTAGAAAAGATGTAAAAGATCAGTGCACTGTTGAACATTTCAGTACGTTTTCACACAGTATGTGTTATATTAGAAACTGTAAGTGGAATGTCCTTTGTGTGACTTTGGTGCTCCAACCAGGAACCCATGTGGCAATATAACACCTGTATTGTAACTGTGTGACCATCTGTGATTTTTCACTGTGCCAGTCGAGTCTTATAAAACATTACTGTCCGACAACTGAAGAAGCAAATCTCTGATATTAATGAGAACAAAACTGTGAAATACATTTTATACATGTTATTCTCTACAAGATCAAAAGCAGTCCCAAAGCTATTTACAAAGATGCATAACTCTGGTTTGCAGCATGTCTTTCAGTGTGCACATGCATAAACTCCTAATATCTTATACCTAGCTTTGGGAACAAGTAATGTCTGTTTTCAAAAATCATTATTGCCATACCTGCGATCATGCAGTAGGAATGACATGTGTGAACTGTATTAGCACTGGATGTGATCATGTTGTACCTGTACTGTATGTCAATGTCAATATGATTGTAGTTGTGGTATCGTTCCACACATCTGTGCTGTCAAAGCAATTTTTATGCATGCCAAAGAGAGAAATTTATTAAATTCAGTATGCACATTTGCATTTTTTTTGTCTAACAAAGTAAACAAAATATTTCGCCAAGTTAACTGTAGAAAAATAAACGGTGTTTACATTTCACTCTTTTTTTGTGGTGATGTTGCCAAACAAAACAAAATCGGTGCAATGTAGTGCAACCATGATTCCAGAAAAGTTGGGTTGCTGTGAAAAACGTAATAAAAAATAGAACAAAATTATTTGCAAATCCTTTTCCACTAACACTTCATTGAATACGGTACACAGACAAGATGTCTAATGTCATTGTGTCTGTAATGTACTTATGTTTCTTTTTGCAAATCCTACTCTCATTCTGAATTTGATGCTTTCTGTTTTTGTTTACGTCTTTCACAGTGTCCCAACTTCTTGGACTCAGGGTTGTAGAGCATGGTTTTCAGTTTGTTATTTAGACATGAAATGATATACGGCCTACTAAGACACATGTTAACAGCCTGTTTTGAAATGGACCATTGACTGTATATACTATGTCTATTGATGGTATGTATTCAGTCTATAGCATGGATCTTAAATTATGTGCTTTATGTCTAAATCGTTTACTATTTGTCTGTAAGGCCTATGTCAAAATGTCATCATCAGTATATTAGTAGCACTGTGTGCTGTCACTGCATGTCTTGAGGACAAATCCCCTTATAATATCTATTATTCATACATGTCTCTGGTGAGACTGCTGGCTGGATAAGCTTTACCTGCAGAAACACTGCAGAACCTTCACTGTGCAAGTCATCACAGGAAAGTAACTGCTGTCCCTGTGTGAAATGGACTAATTGTGCTTTTATACTATTATACTACAAAGATATTAATTAGTTACAACTAACCACAGATACTGTATGCATTAAAAGGATCATAAATGGATCACCTGCTTTATTTTTGGAAGCAGTGATAGTGTTTACATGCTTTTATTCTATACCAAGCAACTGTAGTGATTTTATTTAATTAATTCCACAATGTTGTTTTAGTTATTTAACACCTTGAAAAACACATTGATGGAAAAGAAAACTCATTTTAAATGGTGCCGAGGTACATAGGCCTACAATAAACCAATAAATCAATTCCATTACTGTGCTTCAGTTAGTACAATTTTGAAACTCATGAATACGCAGTAAAGACAAGCAAAATGAGTTAAAATGGCCACATTATCACAACACTAAAATGCTCAGTGAAAGAAGTAGTTTTCGAGTAGAAAGATAGATTGTTTGAGGCACAGCAACACCCACGATAAAACTGCACTGTTACAGTACATGCTGCTTGTGGGCCACATGTCTTCTAGAGAAACACTGGTGCAAGCTGTGGGCAACAAATGTTTGGCACATATGCTCATGTAAAGTACTTTGTGGGAACACTGATGACTTTGAAGGTGTTTCCTCTAAATTTAATGCAAATCTTGATCAAATTTAGAACCATCTGAAGCTATCAGTTTCACTATACTGGGCCTTTGTGTATGCATCATTTTAAGGATAGGTGGTATTAAAACGTATGTTTGCTAAAGCTGTGTTAGGTAGGCCTAAAAAAAATAATGAAACACCTGTCATCCATAGGGGGACTGCTGTTGCCACAGCAACTATCTTCATTCATTCCTTTCTGGTTAACTCTCGAGTCCACCGTGTGCGCGCTGCGTTGGACTGTTGTGATTGGTCAAGACTCGGACCATACCAAACCGGAAAGAGGGGGGCGTGTAGATTTCTTAAAGAGCACGTGTGATATTAGGCTACTATATTTTTCTATAGTTTTAATTCCCTTGAATACTAATATAGGAAATATATTGTTGAAAATATTTATATCGTTTTCATTGTGGGTAGAATAAATACCCTCATGTAGGTTGCTGGAGTGATGAATGATTAAACTAGGTTGCAAAGGAAAGCACTTTGATACAATGTACAATAAATAATAGAAGTATACAGTATAACGCTTGAAAATGTCCCATTTTTGGCTTACTGGTGGCTTAATGGAGTTTTTTGCCCAGGGTTTAGCCATGCGTTCACCATATATAAAAACAAATAAGAAAAGGAAAAATAAATAAGATCAACGACATAAATGGAAGGCTATAGCTTTTGATTGTAGATGACTAAATACTGGAGGGGGTGTGTAGGTGCAAATTAATAATTCTGCCTGAGAGGCTAAACTCGGGGCATCATACTTTCAAAAAACCCTTGACGTGGAAAAGACAGGGGACTTCAGTCTGCCCGCTTCTGTCAAACAAGGCTGGAACATAGGCATACATTTTTACACCCCCCAAGAGTTATGACATGTGATATTCTTGATGAGTGTATTCAAAGTCGTCATTTGTACATTGTTATAAGAAAGTAGGATGTGATTGGGCTATGATATGAAATGGTGTTGAATGGTTCAGAGACCTTAACAGGGGGATGTGATTCGACAAATTATATGTCACTCATTGGCCGTGGGGAATCTAAGGTTAGGTAGCACTGCTCCGCCTCCTTCAAACTGGCAGCCGCTGTTGCTAGCAGCAGAGCAAATGTTAGTGGATGCACACATTGAATGAAAGTCAGTGTAGAAGGCTGTTGCCACCAGCAACTGAGAATATCTGTTCACCGTGAAGTTATCATAGTATTTAGACACCTGATCTGACTGTATTAGCATAAATAATATCACACGTTGGAGAAAGACATTTTCGGGACATTTGTGGAAGGGGAAGGTAAGAGACATTTGCACTAGCCGGGCTCTCATAGACCAAGTATTTCTGGTTAGACAGGTAGGTTAGCTAGCTAGCCCAACCGACAAACGTTACTCCCTGCTAATTTCTTGTTGCATTTTAGTTTAGCTAATTAATACAGACGCGATGTATCATGATTTTGTTAAGATATAATACTTGTTTATAATTTCACTGTTATTGTATGGCTTTCTGAATGCGTTTGTGCTCATGCTACTGCCGGTATTTGTACTGTTAACGTTAGCATGCTGGCTAACTCAGATATCAAATTGCATGTCACCAATACAAGCTGGCTAGCTCCTTGTGCTAGCTAACCTTATGTGGTTAATGTTACATGTGGAAGGGTTACTTCCGTACAGAGTGTATGCTGCAAGCAAGCAAGCAGATACCGACGCTGTCTGTCTCTGTGTCTAGGACCATTGCCTGTGTGTGGCAATGCAGCGGGTCACGGCGCAGCTCGTCGCCGGGCTGGTTGCAGCGGTGCTGTCGCTGCTGGCAGAACAGTGTTGGGCGGACGGCGGGGGCCTCAGCCTGGCGGAACGGGTTATCTGGGCTGTAAATTGCGGGGGTGAAGCGCATGTAGACGTGCACGGTATTCACTTCAAAAAGGACCCATTGGAAGGGAAACTTGGCAAAGGTAAGTCGATGTTAACTGCGGCTAACTGCTAAAATGAGCCTGCGTTTATTGCTGTGCTTCACCTGCAAGGTGTTGCTGAGAATGACATTGTGAAGGTAAAATCTGATCCTCAGAGAATCAGACATTTTAGGCAGAAACCTCTGCATGATCTGGCTTCCGCAAGTAACCACAAACTAACGAGGAGTCAGCACAGAGGACTACAGCTCCGCCCCTCTCAGCATGGAGAGGAAGCAGGTGATGATATGATCAAATTGACTGTTGAGAGTCATTCTTGGCTCTGGTTATGAGGCACAGATACTGTAATTGCAAGCTGGAGTGAACACAGTGTGGTAACTTGCCGTTCGAGACAGAAGGGCACTGTATTTCATTGAGTGCAGCAAGAGGTCAGAGCTTGCGCAATGTGGTGCTTTGCCTGACTTAAAACTGGATCAGTTTTCCAGCAATGCAGCTATTAATGTGGTCTTGTGAGCTAAGTGCACACTGAACCTGATGCTATTCTTCTTTGTAGCGTCTGATTATGGGGTGCGTCTGCCAATATTGCGCTCCAGTCCAGAGGACCAGATTCTGTATCAGACAGAGCGCTACAATGAGGACACTTTTGGATATGATATCCCCATTCGAGAGGAAGGAGACTATATACTAGTAATGAAGTATGCAGAAGTATACTTCGCCCAATCACAGCAAAAGGTATGGGGACCAATGATTCAGACATATTCAAGTGTGCATTTATTAAATTGTCATATTCATCTTCAACGTATGAATGAATAATGTATGCCTTTAGCAAGGCATGATATTCTTTCAGTTTTAATATGCATTTCACTGCACAGTGATGTTGAGACAGTACTCTGGGAGCTGTTTGAATAACCAGTAGTGTACTCTCTTGATGGCACCATGAATGTTAAGCTTTGTGTGTCATTGCTGATTTGGGAATATGTTTTTCTAGGTGTTTGACGTCCGTCTAAATGGCCATGTGGTGGTGAAGGACCTGGATATCTTTGAGCGAGTGGGTCACAGCACCGCTCATGATGAGACCGTGTCCTTCTCTATTAGACGTGGCAAGCTGAGCGTGCAAGGAGAGGTTTCTACTTTCAATGGCAAGCTCACTGTGGAGTTTGTAAAGGTGAGCTGCTTTTATTCAGATTAGCTGGGAGATTTCTTCATGCCTTTTTCCTTCTAAAGGGAGTCGCAGTCTGCTTATTCTGACAGTTATAAATAGTTCCTTGACACTTCTTTTGTGATTCTTTGATCCAGTTCAAACAGGTTGGTGACGTGGAACAGTGTGTACTACTGCCATTTCAGTTTCAGGGCTTGAATCAGTAATAACTCTATTGGTTGATTTTCTGGTGTGGCCAGCCTTCTGGTACACAGTGAGGAAGCAATTAAAGAGACAGTATTTTTAGAAACATCATGTACATTTCTATCATAAATCATACAAGGCGTTTTGTTTTTTCATTGTCCTTGTTATTTGGTCTCTAATTGAGAAACAAAACTGAAAGCATCATATGCTGCCAGGTCCTGCCAGGTCAGTTGTTTCATTTATTCATTCGTTTTCTGTTTTTTTACAGTTGGGGGTGTATTGATACATTCATCTGGATATATATATATATATATATATATGTAAATATATGTCATATTTTTAGTTGCGTGATATAAATGTAGCTGATAGAATGATATGGACTTGTGATGTTGTCTGATATCAATTAGAGGCCCCTGAATTGACTTGAAATATTATATATATCTCGAAAGGCAATGTGATATCGGCAAATACTGTGTAGTTGTTCAATGAATCGATATAACGTATCTTGATGAAACTTGTGACTTACATCACTAGGAAAAGTAAGAACATATCTAGTGACAAGATTTATTTTAAGAAATACAGGTATTCTCTTTCTCATGTAAAGATGGATACCACTTCCTTGCCTGCTAAATATGAAGCTACCTCCTGCAGTTGCTAGGTTATCTTAGCATAAAGAGTGATAACAGCGGGGAGCAGATAACAGAACTGTCCAAAGATAACAACATCCACTTACAAGCAACTTTAAAACAAATTAACACATCACATCAACTTGTTTGTTTAATCCATTAAAACAACATCTTGTAATTTTTCCAGTTTGAATTTGTACATTCAACAAATGAGATGTAGTGAAGTTAATTAGCTGCATGTAAGAGTATTTACCCAGATGTGAAACCGTTCCTTTTAATATGATGGTATTCAGTTCAGACTTGAGCCGTGTGGAAAATTACCATCATATCTTGTTTTGAAAAGTGACTCTTATTCAAACACAAGACCGACATGTAAAATCAACAGAACATTTCCATTATGAACATTTCCATAATGAACTCTGAAAGGCACGCTGACAGACATTTGCAGCGTGTGTGGGCCATGGAAATGACTGATAACAGTCTTACATTTGATTCTGTTTGTTTACTTGTCATGTCGTGCAACAATTAACTTTGCTCTCTAGTTCTCACCAAACATCTACTGTCTCTGAATCCGGTTTTCTATTTTCCGCTGTTTAGCCTTTCTTCAAGTTAGTGGTTGCTCGCCTTTGTTTCCATTTCCTGTGATTTAGGAAAGGACATGCCGATATCCAAAAATATCTGCTCTTTAGTTGGGATGACTGTAGTGTCTGTAGCACGGCTCTGAATAAGCTATGAAGGCCATTAGTCAGTCGCCTTAAACAAATGAAAGCCTCTTATTTATTGCTATCTTTGTAATGTGGTTAGTAATTGTGTCACCTTTTTCCTTGTCACATTTTACTGTCTGTTAATATATTTAAAATCTCCTGCTGTCAGCATACAGAAGCAGTTGTGTTGGGTAATTACATTAAAATGTCTCCCCTTCACATTATCCAACCTCTGCGCTCTAGTTTTTAGACACAACCTGATGTGTATTATATTTCCCTTTTTATCCTCCTTGAAATCAATACAGCACCCTGCGGTGCTGTACTTCTATTGGCTGAGTGTGGATGACAGCATACGTTAACTTTCATCTGCTGCTAAACTAGCACTGCTTTATACAAAGTTCAAATCTAAGAGTGTTATTAAGCGCAGTCATTGGTGTTATGGTAACTTGCTGCAGGCCATAGGAATAATACATGTATCAGTATTTCTTTCAAGTCCTGGATTCTTTTGACAAAATGAAAGACTTTGCCAGTGGGTTTGAACATGTGGCTGTAGGCTATATTTCTAGGGTGGCATGCTTCAAAAAAGTTCCTGCAGTGACCTCATTCCTCTTTTTATTTTTTTGTGGCTCACTGGCCCTCTCTGCACTTTCTTTCTTTTAGAAAGATACAAGTGGGACACACTGTCCACTATTTCTGCAAACGTTAGAATAGTTTCAACAATGAAATGACAAAATCTCTCCAGCACAGGTGTTTATGTTTTGCACTGTCCACTTGTTCAGCGGAAATCCACCTGCACCAAATGTTGTTTCTTTCATCACACTGTGGGATAAAGTTAGAAGAAAGCAAGGAATAAGAAACAAGGAATACATTGTAAAGATTGTGTTTGTGTCAAGTTGAGCACCGTACGTTGATAAGGACACTCCAACCTGTAGTTCAGCGTTTCCTGAAATGTAAACAGATTATGGATCATTGTTAGAAACAGGGCTCATCATCCCTCCTGTGTGTTATTAAATCACCTTTCTTTTTACATTTGTTTCAGGGTTATTATGACAACCCCAAGGTCTGCGCTCTCTATGTGATGAAGGGGACATTAGAAGGTGAGTGCAGAGACTGATAACATAACATGCATTTTAGCAATTTGCATAAAAACTCAGTATGTAAAGTAGATTAAAATGTCTTCCTCAACCAGACATACTATTTTTTTAGTAGTTTCCACAGCATGGTGTGACACCGCTGTACTCAACTCAACTTGCTTGGAACTGCTCTTTTTTGGGGCGTTTCCATGGATAGTACCTGTTGCTTTTCTGGTACCACAGTGGTCAAGGTTCCAAGCAAACTGAGCCTGTCCTAGAACACTACAGACCACTGATTGGTCATGGAGAATCGTTGCTAGACAGACAAAAGACATCCTGTACAAATCTCCAATCTTTGAAATCCACTCGCCCCAGATTTTGTTTTAAATAGCAGCCAACAAAACCACACAAAATAATTGACAAAATTCCTCTGTGTGGCTGCGATAAAGAGAAAGTCAGATGTCATTTATTTTTGACCAATTACCTCAATATCAGTATTGAGACAATATTATAAGGTTGAATATTGATGGTTTCACAAAGTACTTGCACAATGAGATCTCTGATAAATAATCATAAGCAATGTGAATATGATGACAAAGTGGGTAAAGGTAAAAAATAAAACGGCTAAAACGGTCAGTCTCAAAAAGTGACATCACTTTACTGCCAGGCAGCCATCATAACTGGTAAAAGACTTGTGCCATATTACGATATCCAAAATTTAAGATATCTATCGTCATATCATGCTAATCCTAACCTAACCCAATGTAATATCAATGTATTGCCCAGGCCTACCTGGTACAAAAAGAGTCAAGCCAAACCATATAGTGGAGATGAGATGGTAACAGTATCCAGTTGTGCACTGTGCGATTTAACCTCCCCTGTCGTCTCTTATGCTGTTTTTTAACAGATGTGCCAAAACTTCAGCCTCACCCTGGCTTGGAGAAGACTGAGGATCCGGAGGATGATGAAGACGATGATAGTGAGGGAGGTGAGGAGGGTGGGAAGAAAAAGCTTCCCGCAGGTAACAAGAACAGGGTCCAGTCCGGCCCCCGAACACCAAACCCATACGCAGCAGACAACAGCAGCCTAATGTTTCCCATCCTGGTGGCGTTCGGGGTGTTCAT
>CAFUXE010000004.1:463904-475680 GCA_903364295.1 Serranus cabrilla | reverse complement strand
GCGAAATGGCCCAATTTTCAAAAAGTCATACTATAGCATGTCGTTTTTTTTGGGCCAAAACATAAAATGTTTTCGAAATGCACCAAATCCGCAGGATAGCTTTATCAGAGTCTGTTGATGCGTGTCAGGAGAGGACAAATATTCGCCAATAGGAATCTGTTAAAACATGCAAAATCACAGTGTTATTCTTTATGTTGAACTCTCCATGAAATTGTAGAAAACAGTGATATTAATTGTAGTTATCCGTTATCCTTTTCATGCAGTTACAAGTAGTATTCACTCACCTCTTCAGCGGCCTTTCTCCAATTGAGTTTACACAAGAAAGTGATAAAGAATATGCCCTGCAGAGTGAAACAAATAGACACCCCCAGCCACAGTCCTGCAACACAGAGGAAAAAAACACTCAAATTTACTTAAAACAAGACTTTAAGGTTACTTTTCAGTGTCACAAGTTCTTCTGTCCTCACCTATGATGCCCATCTTGGCAGCAAACATCAGGGCCAATCCAATAGGAAGGTCTATGCTGCTGGTGTGAATAAATGACAGAAAAAACAAATTTTTATGGGATGTCAAAACTTGAAAAAAGTCATACTATAGTGTGTCGATTTTTGTCAAAAATTGTCACATTTTTATAAGCCTAAAAATGCTTCAAATAGCCCAATTAGAGTCTGATGATAAATATTAGAGCATAATATGGCCAGAAATGTCAGAAAAACACCATTTTATGAGATGTCCAAAACTTGAAGAAAAAAAAGTCATACTATAGGCATGTCGAAAATGTTCATGAAAAAGTTATACAATTTTAAAATGCCCTGAAATGCTCAAAATGTTCTGGTTATACTCTGTTAGTAGTGCTTTATAGCAAGATAGATTGTTTGGGTTTGAGGTATCAGCTGTGGAGAACACTTTGGGTATTTATTAAAAACCATACATTATGGCTGTAAACAGTGGGTGGAGTGTAAGAGGTGGACACTGAATGCTAGGCACTTCACTTCTGCTAAGGTCTCCAAATGTGCCTCAAGTTCTGATCCAACTTGGTACAACTCTTACAAAACACTTCACTCTAACTACCCTGAAACTCTTAGTAGTATCTTCTCTCTAACAAGGCCAGAGTAGCCTGTGCAGTATCTAAGAGACATGTGTCAAGTGGTTGAGCTTCACAGTGTTAATTATATGCAATCTGCCCATTCCCCAGTGACTTCTTTCTACAGTGACACTGCCTCTGCTCTCCTTTCCGTCTCTTTCCTTGCTCTGTCCTCCAGGACTGGCATGTGATTGGCTGGAGTCAGGAGGAAGGGCACATCAGCCTGAATGCTAACTGTCTCTTGAGTGGCCAGAGGGAGTGTGTCTATATGGGGCGGAGGTGGGGTGTTGTTGAGGCAGAGATGAGCGTGTCCGGATTACAGAGTGGATATGCTTAATGTCATTAGTCAGTGCAAACTCAAATTAGTATTTTATTTTTAATGAAGTATATTATTGACAACCAGCCAGCTGGAAAAAAAACACTGTAACTGACAGCAATTAGTTGTAATTACTATATGAAGTGTAATTTTTAATCTTACCTGAGCCGTCCTCTTCCCCTAGGTGATTAACGCCATTGAACAGGACTACCGTCTGCCGCCGCCTATGGACTGCCCCAGTGCTCTTCACCAGTTGATGCTGGACTGTTGGCAGAAGGACCGCAACGTACGACCCCGCTTTACCGACATCGTCAGCACTCTGGACAAGATGATCCGTAACCCCACCAACCTCAAAGCTGTAGCCAACATCCCTGCAGTGTGAGTAAAAACACTTTATCAACACGTGACACATGCATTCACCCTGAAGTAGACTTTAAGAATACACAAATATGCTTCTTCATCTGTTTATATATACAGTAATTAAAAGATTCTTTCTGCACAAACTATCCAGCATGCACATGCTTTTTATCCTCTCATAAAATAAACATGAATTTATTACTGCTGATTGCATCAAACCTGAACTTTTCCCCCCCTTAAAAAAACCCACTGTACTATAGTATGTCCAAAAACGGTCCAAGTGGGGTTTTTTTTCAAAAATGAAAAAGTAAAAACTGTATTATACCATGTCCAAAAACTGTAAAAGTCATACTGTAGTCTAAAAATTCATTAAAATAGTGAAACAGTATAGTATGTCAAAACAAAATCCATAATATAGCCAGGACTTTGGTTTCCTGCTACTTATAAGTCTCTCACCAGTGGCTTTAGAAAGTTATTTTTTTCCACATTTTGTGGTGTTTTTTTATGCCAAAAACACAAAAGAGGCAACATTGTTTAGGATTTGTTTTGAATCATAAATGGGTACAAAATGTAGCCAGTTGTGCACATGTTGTTTGTGGCAGTTACTTCCACCTTTCCTCAAAGATCCTCTCAAGCTCGGCCAGATTGGATGTGGACTTTCTCTGAACTGTGAGCTTCAGGTTTCTCTGCAGATTTTCTGTTCCAATTTCCAGGCTTTGGCTGGGCCACTGAGGGTCATTCACAGTCTTGTCCTGAAGCCACTTGTTTTGGCTGCTTGCTTTGTGCTGCTGCCATGTTGAAAGGTGAACTTTTGGCCCCTTGTAAGTTTGAGTTTGTGCAGTGGAGCATGTTTTTCTTCAAGGTCCCTCTTGTATTTAGTTCAGTTAACTGTTTCTTCAATTGTGACCAGATTCCCTAATATCTGACACAGAAAAGCCAAACCATAGCATGCTTCACTGAAGTGACAGTAACAGCCAGCGAGTGGTGTCTAGTTGCAGCACTTGCATTAAGGTCGAAGAGCGAAGGTTTCATCTCATGATACCAGAGAAACTTTGTATGCTTTTTCCTCCTTGGTCCCATAGTGTAAAAAGCACTATTTCTAGGTCTGTGAAAGTATGAAAACACTCAATTTTTGGAGAAATCTACTCAGCCCGTATTCAGAAATGTGATATCACAACTACACAAAAAGCAGGAGGTTTCCACAGAGAGTGAATACAGGTTCATTTAGACAGTATCAGAAAAAAATGTGTTTTAACATTAGGTACAGTAAGTGCACATGTTCAGGCGCAAACCACAATGAGCATTATAGTTCCCCTTTTAAACATTTAAACAGAAATAGGCAGATAGGTAGGTAGGAAGATAGAGTCTATAATAGCAATATGTGAAAAAAATATGGAGTTAGAAACCAGTATTCACACACACACAGTATGCACACTTCACCATCTTGCACCTTCTCATATACACCTGTGCCAATGCCATAAACACAGTTTCTCACCTCTTCTTTAAGTCCTCCTTTTCTTAATACTGCATCAAAGCTCTGCTCTATACTTACCTCCTCTTACCCCCTCCTCCAGGCCTTCTCAGCCACTGTTGGACAGATCCATACCTGACTTCAACACCTTCAGCTCAGTGGAGGACTGGCTCGCTGCCATCAAGATGAGCCAGTATAGAGACAACTTCCTCAACTCAGGCTTTACCTCCCTGCAGCTGGTGGCTCAGATGACCTCAGAGTGAGTTCACCTGCTCATGTGCGAATGAAGACTTCCAAACCCATATGGCACTTGATGGGCACACTTGTGTTAAATGACTCAACGTCAAGTGTGTTTATTTTTAGCATGAATGCTCCCAGTGACTCAAGTCTTTGAATGATAGCATCGAAGGAAAGCCTGTATACATAAAAATGAAACTCATTAGAACAGAAAATTGCACGGCCATTGTGGTAAAAAATATTTCCTCTTCAAGTATTATGACTACTTTCTAATAATTTAAGATTTTCTCTGGCCAGTGTTCTGGATTCACAGTTCACAGGATGTAAATGCTTTAAATACACATTTGTAAGCGGTACATTTTTCCGCTGCCAGTTTTTTGGAGTATTTCAAAGCGTGGGTCATGGCAGCATTTCTTGTAGCTCTTGTAGTACCAGTAGACACAAATATTGCCCTTCATTTATTTTAATTAACAATGTTGCTTGGTCTACAAATTTATGTGAAAATGTAAAATCATTCTAACATTTTTTATTAAAAATGTATGCTCGGGGCTTGGTGGCATTTATGCAGTCTCTTTGCAATGCAAAGCAACATGCATTACTAAGTCTTCTCTCTAGTGATAGAATTAATTTAGTAAATTTGTGTTTTCTGTTCATTGCCACTAGCTTTGCACCTTCACATAGGGTGATGTGCGGACTGTAAATGCATTAGAATTGTTTGCCATTTTTGCAAGTATAATCGCTTCACTCAAATGATCCTTTCCATCTCCAATATGACGGAAAGCCTTTCATCTATTGCTTCAAAATATGTTCTCGCTTTTCAATTTTCTTTCTCTCTGCCTCTTTCTCTCCAGGGACTTACTGAGAATAGGAGTGACCCTGGCAGGCCACCAGAAGAAGATCCTCAGTAATATCCAGTCCATGAGGGTCCAGATGAGCCAGTCACCCACGACTATGGCATGACTACAGGGGGCGCTGTGCCACGGAGCGGGCAGCATTCGCAGGACCAACAACAATGGGAGCCTTCGAATGACCCCCGATCCATCGGAACGCGCCAGAGTCGAGACTATTGTCTTAATCTAATCCACTACCATGACAACAGGAGACCAGGGTCGACACATCCACCAGGCTAATAGCTGTCACACTTCATGCAATCCACGCCAGGAGTTCAGGGTCCAGACTTGTTACTGTTTCTCCATATCTATGAAAGGAAGACATATATCAGTTGCTGTGGTTACGGACTGCCATTCATATCACTGTAAACCAAAACAACAACAATCCAACAATCTGACATCGACACAGGGGATTTCTCACAATTTCAGACTGTATGGTCAAATGAGTGATATTGTACTTCTATATTATCTGGACTAGCAGATGTTAAAATTGTAAACAGAAGTGTGAGACATTTAGAAACAACGTGTGACCTGTGATTTTACCGTCGTCAGTGTGTGCAATGAAGATGCCTTGACCTGGCCAGAAATAAGTCCCAGAAGAAAAAGCAATTACCCGTAGGAATAATTAGAAGGAGAAGAATACAGGGATGTACAGTGGAGCACCATTTTCAACTTTCACATCATCTTTTGCTTGTTTGAAAAATTTGGAAAATGTATCGTAAATGGACTGGTGCAAATTCAGAACCAGTTATATTTTTGTCTTTTACCATCTGTTTGTTTGTTTTTATCACTATAGCAAGATTCCGCCCACTCGTATTTTAACTTTAACACTACCTGTGGAGTCCTGGGTGGAAGGCCTTGCCAAAGGACTTCTTAACCAGCCCCACCCAGATTCAGAGAATATAAATATGTTTATCTCTTGCTAAATATGATTATATCTTTCATAATAAACCTTCATATTGAAGGTGATATGTATGAATATGTATGTACAGAACTCTCTGCTTGCATTTTTGGCAAAGACATGTTTGTTGACTAGATTGTGATAGACACATGCAATGTGTAGATTCCCGACTGGTTCCCTTCGGACGACCAAACAACGGACACTGGGTTGTGCTCTACGTCTCCCTGTTCCAGGGACACAAGGACAATCCTGACTGAATCCAAACCTGAGGAAACATTAAAGGAATTGTGGGCAATGAATTGGTATTGTAGATCTATATGAAAATTGCTGTAGGAGTTTAAATAATTGACAAAATATCCATTTATTGGAGATCATGTTAAATGTGGGTGTACACATGCTGTCTCTTGCTGGTGAGCACTTACTTGTACAGATATGTTTTATGTTTTTATTTCGTTCTGTTCCGTTGTTGTTGTTGCTTGTGTTGGGAGTATTCAGCACCATCCAGAGGGGAAGGAAAGTCCACACCGCGGCAGGCCCAAATCCATGGTAAATACCTGCTGATCCCACAGGAAAAACACTACTTAACTTTAAATGTACTCTGCAACTGGTAGATGTTATTTCAAGCAAATCCAGTTAGTCTTTCTCATGGGTGCTGCAAATAACTTGGACAAGGCCAGACTCGCTGCAAGTTTGAAATGCATTGGAGAGCAGCTAATCAAGGCTCTGGAAATCGGAGTGAATCAGCATCACTTCTCTACACAGTGAAAATGAGCATCTGGGCTGAGGTTTGCCAACAGACGCCTGATGCCATTCCGATGAACACACAGGCTTAAACAGCCCACACGGGCACACTGCTCACAGTGTAGCACAGCCTTCCATAGACTGCTGTAGCTAAGCTGCTGAGTAAATCTATGCACTCGCTATGTGCTGCTGCCATATGGGTAGGCAGGTTGAGTGCAAACGCTGTTGTGCCACAGAGAGTTCCACGCATATATGAATCTCTCCATAAGTCTTAGCTGCAGGAATTGGTGTTTGGAAATGCAGTCTTTGGTAGTATTTGATTGCAAATGTCTACATTGTTCCCAAGGGATGCTGCGGATGGCTGTCTGTGAAATTACACTGCAGTATTTGGAATATATTTTGGAGAGAGTTCTGGATAGTGCACAAGGATGATTTTTTTTTAGTCTGGGGATGGTCTTTTTATGATTGCTGTGTGATTGGTCTGTGCAATGTGGTAGTATCAGGACAGCTTCTGGATGAGTAGTGGTGCTTTTTACTTTTTTTTCTTTCAGGTCGCAGGTTGCTTCAGGCTCAGGCTTTGAGAAAGCTATGAGGAATTGTTGTTACATTTTATAAATCAAGTTTTGCCATGTGTTGATGAAATGGTAATAACAACCCTGGCCTTTAGAAGTGGGAGCAAACTGACCTGAATGTTCCGGTGGTAATACTCCTTTGACATGCAGCCATGGCAGCAAAGTCTCTTAGCTCACAGACAATTATGGTGAGCTATTGTAGCATCAATTCTTTGCTGTAGCTGTGACCCTGCTGAAATCCCTTTTGGCCCTATTTGAAGAGACATGAGTGAAGACGGTTCTAACCACCTTGCATCCAAAATTAGAAATTGATGGCAGGCCCATTAGCAGATTATTAAGTATACTCACCCCCCTCAAGTCATCCTCCTCCTGCTTTTCCACTGTCTGTCCTGCCCTCTCTCACTGGCTGCTCCTGTTAACTGGCACATCTCCAGCTCGTTCATCCTGGGTGTAACCAAGCTGTCCTGGGCTGGGGCTGGGCTGGGCTGGGTTGGGCCAGGGCCGCCCCGGCCTGAGAAATGGTTGGCTTCATGCTCCGGTAGGCCCAGGCAGGGGTGCAAACACCTGCTGGGACCCCCATCTGACAGGCATCTGATCAGCCACGGGGAGGGAGACTGATGGGCCTGTCAAAAAACAAATACACACACAAGAAAGGAACCCTCAATTATGTTATGCCCACGTCTGGTTTCCAGGCCGATGCTTAATGAAGAGAAAGTGGGCAGAGACTCGACAGACTGTGTGCATATGTGATAGAAAGAGGGGGAAGAGTCAGTGTACAGGAAGGTGGGGTCGTGAGACAGAAGTGGCATGAAGAAGGGATGTTAGATGAAAGTCAGAAAGTTATCTCATTGAAAAGTGAATCAGCGTCTTTCTTCTGGCAGCCGAGTTTATGTGGCAACACTATAATGTTGATTTCTTTGGTTTGGTTTGGTAATGCAAAATACTGTAATCAAGCAACTGGTTTGCCTCGTGGGCAAAATCAATTGCTTTCTCTTTTCAATTCTCCAAGTCATTTACCAAGTATTCCTAAATATAATCACATGCTCCTTGAGATTGGCATGAATCCCTTTCGCTGAAGCCAATGATTCAATTTGAATGCATTAGTCCTCTATTCAGCTCAGCCTCATGTATTTGCTTTTCAACCCAAGAGCCTGTGAATGAGATGGTAGAATGTATTCATTATGCAACGGTGTAATTCTCCATTTGCTCTGTTTGTCTTTCTAAATATCTGACTGTAATGACACTCCAGTGTGATGAATGGAGAGGCGGGTCACCATCCCTCTCTGAAAGGCCGTTTCATATGGAAGCCATTCATCACACACCGATACAAAACACAAGAACAGAGCTAGTTAAATGTTTCATGGTGCTGTAACTGTCGGAGAAGTGACCAAGGATCCTTTTAGGAGCAGATTTTATACTATTTATAGGTCAGAACAGTAAGAGCAGTATTCACCTGAAAATTACCTGACATGACACCCTACAAAACTAAACTTATTAAACTACTCCATTCTCTTTTTTTCCCTTCTGTTTCAGAATGTGGACTCAAAGATTTACACACATATAAAACAGCACATCATGCACACACACAAACACACACATGGAAATGCTGTGGGCAGGAAGAACAGGTGAAATGGGACCTTTCCAGGATACAGTCACAACCTCCCCTTATGGTACACAATGGATGGTGGAGCTGAATATGAGTGTGCACATGTCATTGTTCATTTGTGTGTGAGAGAGTATGTGTGTGTGTGCATCTCGGGCACATTTGTGTGTACAGACATTTATGTGTGCACAGGTACATTGTTAAAGAGTGTGACTGGTTTCTTTTTACTTCTTTTTTTTTGGTTTCTGTATAGCTACCACTTGTAAATTGTGACAAGTACGTGTCAAGAGTTTGTAAGCTGTAACTTTCTGAGAACTATTGTACTAAAATGCACTCAATAAACGCCTTGGAAAACAAGTCAATCACTTTATGGTCTGTGACTCAATGGGCTATAATTCTGTTTTCATTAATGGTGAGTCAAGAAAGCGGAGAGGAAGGGTTATTATCCAGTAACAGTACTGTCAGCGCTGTGCGTGAGCGTGACGTCTAATGCTTGGTTTCATAATGACTAAGGAAATAAACAGCATTTTGTCACCGCCGGTCTGGCTGGCAGCACGTGTTAAAAGCCATCAGCCACTAATAAACGAGCCGTCACTTGGATAGCACGCAAACCCAAAAAATGACTCTCCAAGAAAAGTGACAATATTTTGACAAACTAGTAGAAATTATCCTCCCATCTCAACTCTTATCTGTGTCTCTAACACACACTTGCACACACACACGAGAAACAAATACACAGTCGCAGCAGTCTTGTAAATTCCAGTTGCCAGAGACTTTTAGAGCACTTCACACACTGGAGAGCATGTTGCTCAGTAATGATATGGTTAATGGGGTGAGTCGAAAGATGTGGGGATGTATCCAACTCTCAGGGTTCCTCCGTAACTGTTTATTGACTCTAATTGATTGATAATATCCAGCTTCATATTAGCGCAGAGACTGCTGTGCAGGGGCTGAGCTAAACCGAGAGGAGGCCAACATGATTCATGAAACGGTTAATTTTCTGTCCTCTCAAGTTTGTGATATTAAACAAAGTGCTTCACTCATCACTTAGTCCTTTTATGAGGGCGTCTGCAATGATGTCACTGAAGAAGTGTTGAAGGCGTCTGCTGTTTTGCTACAAATCCTTTGACTTGGTGTTGATGAAGATGTGTAGATCTTTGAATTAAAGAGTAACTTAACACCTTGTTTAAAGGAGCATTTAACTGCCCGCTCGGACAGGTTTAAAGACTGCTTTTACCTTTCTACATGTGTGGTTCGGTGTGCCTGTAACCCCACCCAACAGTGAGTGATGTCACAGGGTCCTGGGGCAGCATTACAGAAACTTCTTAACAAACAGATGAACAGTTCTTAAGTCAATATTCCTATATTAGCTTCCAGATCATATCTAAATTGCTTGGTAAACATGGTGATTAGGGTTAGGCCATTTTGGCAAGAATTTAAAAACTACTTCCACCACTGGTTAATACATGTAGTAGTGTAGTTTGTCCAGAAATGACAGAAAAACGCCATTTTTATTGGATGTCAAAACGTGGAAAAAAAGTCATACTATGTCAATTTTTGTATATAAAAAAAAAAAGCCTTAAAATGCTTAAAATAGTCTAACCTAGTCTGTCGACACATATTAGAGCACAATATGGTCAGAAATGTAAGAAAATCACCATTTTATGTGTAGTCCTGCAAAATTAACAATGCACAGGACACAGAAATATATTTTGGGTTCTTCATTCTGTACAAATTAATTGGAGGTTTCTCAAATAAAATAAAATATGTTGTTAATAAAAACAGGAATGGTAACACAGACCTGCTGCCTTTTACACAAAACTGGGAAGCCTAATAGAAACTTCTGGTGCTTCTTGCTGTGCACCCACAAAAGGTCCGACCCTTTATAACAGAGCACACAAACATATCATTAGCATTTCAAACATTCACATATTCTGTATGGAACGTTATGTGTACAATGTAATTACTTACAGTTCAAGTTTCCTGCCGACAACAACGCGGTCTTCACTGTACCCGATCTCATGGACAGGCGCGGGCTCTAGCCTGTTAGCTCCTAGCATCCTTCACGTTTCTAGCAACATCAAATCAGTACAATCCTCTTAGTCAACAGAACAGAAATACATACATCCACCAAACCTTTACAAGTGCATATGGCTGAACATTTCATGTAAACAGCACACATTGATAGTTTATTTACCTTAGACAACCGGAGATAACTTTTCCGATCAAACCATGCGCGCCGCGCTCAGGAAGCAAAGGTAACTTCCTCATTCTCACGGTGCCCCCAAAATCTTGCGCGTCACAGGGGGGGTTCCCCCAAAAACGAGCGTGCCCTCTGGTGGTGTTTAGTGCAAACTGTATTTAATTTTTCACCTGGTTATGGGATGTAAAAAAAAAAAAAAGTCATACTAAAGTATGTCACTTGCCACAATTTAAAATGCCTAAATTGCTTATAATAGTCTAACTTCTATCGACATATATTATAGCATAATATGGCCAGAAATGTCAGAAAAACACCATTTTACAGGAGCCCAAAAACTTGAAGAAGAAAGTCATACTATAGTATGTCAATTTTGTCAAAAATTGTCAAATTTTAAAAAGTCATGAAATGCTTAAAATATCCCAATTATAGTCTGTTGATACATATTAGAGCATACTATGGTCAGAAATGTAAGAAAATCACAATTTTGGGGGGGATTTCCTCCAAAGTCATACTATAGCATGTCAAAATTTTCATGAAAAAGTCAATTTTTTAATGCCCTGAATTACTTAAAATTGTCTTATTATGTTCTGTTAATACATGTAGTAGTGTAGTTTGTGCAGAAATGACAGAAAATCACCATGTTATGTGTAGCCCGGCAAAAATTAACAATGCACAGGACACAGAAATATATTTTGGGTTCTTCATTCTGTACAAATTAATTGGAGGTTTCTCACATAAAATGAAATATGTTATTAATAAACTAAGAATTAATAAACAGGAATGGTAACACAGACCTGCTGCCTTTTACACAAAACTGGGAAGCCTGATAGAAACTTCTGGTGCTTCTTGCTGTGCACCCACAAAATGTCCTCCAGATAAAACTACACTGATACAAGTTTCCCTAAGACTGTGAAGCAAGCGACAGAAGAAACAAAACTTCATATAAAAATAACTGTAGTGGCTCCGACCCTTTATAACAGAGCACACAAACATACCATTCGCATTTCAAACATTCACATATTCTGTATGGAACGTTATATGTACAATGTAATTACTTACAGTTCAAGTTTCCTACCGACAACGCGGTCTTCACTATACCCGATCTAATGGACAGGTGCGGGCTCTAGCCTGTTAGCTCCTAGCATCCTTCACGTTCAAACATCAAATCAGTACAATCCTCTTAGTCAACAGAACAGAAATACATACATCCACCAAACCTTTACAAGTGTATATGGCTAAACATTTCATGTAAACAGCACACATTGATAGTTTATTTACCTTAGAACCGGAGATAACTTTTCCGATCAAAACATGCGCGCCGCGCTCAGGAAGCAAAGGTAACTTCCTCATTCTCACCGTCTTTCTCGTGGAGCCCCCAAAATCTCGCGCTGTCACAGGGGG
>CAFUXE010000004.1:434871-459908 GCA_903364295.1 Serranus cabrilla | reverse complement strand
ATCCCAGAAACCCCCCGCAGAGTCTAATCCCGCACAGAGCCCCTCTCAGCTCCGCCCGCCTTCGATTGCTGCAAAAATCAATGAAATATTTTCCCACCAAAATGAAGACGAACAATGGATGAGATCCGCACGTCAAGGTCTTCCTAATTAGAGAGTTCACACAAAAGGGCTCCTTTGCTTTTACGGCTTGCAGAACAGAGGGAGAGCGGCCGGAAGAGGAGAAAGAACGGATAGTGAGCGATGAAGGTCATACGCTTCCCACTCGTTGCTCCCATCTCTCTAAGATCAACTTCATAACTCATAACCTTGGCTGCCATCTGATCGGCCTCCACGTTTCTAGCTATAGCTGTGCACACAGCGTGCCATGCCACGAGCTACAAGCTTTTCCTCTCATTGTCTCCTTCCCTGATGTGTGGAGAGACATGTCACAGTGTTTTATCACATCTAACCCCTTGAAAATGGAAGTGGAAGCCATGCCATATTGTTGTATTATTGAAAGGCCATGTGAAGTCTCTGCGCTGGGAGAGTGCAGAAGGATCCTATGCAGAAATTCAACTATGCCCTTAACTTGACTGCCCTCACAGGGTGATGCAAGAGAGCAGATGATAACAGATAATGCTGACCTCTCTCTAATGAGGGCGTTGGGATAAAGATATGTAAATCTCCCACAAAGTTTGCCTTCAGGCCTTTCTGCCAAAGAGGATGGGTACACTTCACCTCTACTTCTGCCACACAGCACATACCTGTGTTATCATGGCTGCAGATGATTCATTATCCTCAGCAGCGTGGTACATAAATTGGTTCATCAGAAAAACACAGTGCACCACTTTCTCCCTACACTTGAAGCAACTTCTCAGAGCATGTGCTTCCGGCCGGGCACTACACAGTACAGATGCATCTGAAGCGGAATTATGCAGAGCAGTGAAACATTGGTTAATGGCAGTCATTACTGCTCTTAACCAGCACCTGCCATCTTAACAGACGCTCATGGCATTGAGAGGTACGTTCCATAGATGCACTTCAGCTGGTATAATGGGTGATACTTGGTGAAGAGGGATACACTGCACAGTCATACTTTATGTGATGCTGTTAACTGGCTGTTGCAAAGCTCTGCAGGGAATATACAGCATTCAGCTTTATGACTCGCCAGTGTGCCCATACTGACTACAAAACATATCAAATGTATACTTCTGGTCCCCAGTTTTGATTGGCTAACATCCCAGTAAAACATGTCAAGCCAAAAGTGCCTCATACTAGAACTGGAGGTATTTGTGGGAAGCCAGAAAAGAGATCTCATGTGAAACAGTGTGATTTAATTGGTAGCAACAGGCTTACCATCAACACTACAAAAAGTCTAGGTTAAAGTTTGGATCTTGAACCTCAATGTCCTGGCATTAATCCTGCTGAGGACCTTCATCGCATGCCATCACTATTTCCTCTCATGTGGTGTCATCTCTTTAATTTCAAATGTTAAATAAAGGCATGAAAATGCAGTCATGATGTAGAACACAACAACTAGAGAGAAAACAGACCAACAACATCACCTCCTTAGGGGAGTGCAAGTATCAGAATCAAAATGTACTTAAAGTATCAAACATAAAAGTACTCTTCATGCAGAATGCCCTCATTCAGATTTTTATTGTTTGGATTATTATTATTGATGCATTGATGTAAGCAGCATTTTACTGTTCTCAAGTGAAGTTTTTAATTGAGTGTCTAATTCTAAGTACCTAATACACTGTTATGTGGTTTAATATTTAAAATGCTATTTTGAATTCATCATATCTTCATTAGATTAATTCTAAACATGGAAGGTAACTAGTTACTAAAGCTAGCAGCTAAATGTACTAAATACGTACAATATATAAATAAGTACAATATTTGCCTCTAAAATGTAGTGGAGTAGAAGTATGAAGTTACAAATATGGAAATACAAGTACCTTACTTACAGTACTTCAGTCAATGTACTTAGTTACATTCTACCATTGCAATGTAGGAAGACAGATATGTTGCACACCTACCTCAGGACCTTTCAGTATTTTGGTTAATGGATGAATAGTAAAGCGACTATAACATAATCAGAAAGCATTCAAAGCTCAGGCGACACAAGGCACATAAAACAGCAGAAGAAAAACTGAAGTCTAATTCTAAATCACAATTTTTGTTTGTACTCCAGTTGCCCTTTTACATACAATATGCATACAACTGGGACATACTACTTCACCCTTTAACCCTCTGTTTCATATACAGTATAAGCTGCGTAGATGCTTGTGGGTCAAATTAGCCAGAAAACCATGCTGGCTTCTATTCTGCAAAATGTTACTTGATGCAGTATGACATCCTGCTATTTTTCATAATGTTGCATTTAACATAGGATGTTTTGTGCCATAAAAATATTTTTCCAGCATTCTAAATAGCATGATAATATTACCGGTACTGGAAAGCACACATTAGTCTCACTTACCTCTGCGGTACCTGGCTCGCAGTTAGATTGGTTTTTATTCTCCAAGCTTGAAGATGCCCATTTTTGATATTTCAGCTGTAAGAGCAAAGATAAGTGAGTGAAATTTTGTTTGTGGTAATCAAAACATTAAAAATGCACAGAAATAACACTCAAAAGCAACATGTCTTTCCAGATGAAATGTCCTGTATTTATATATTTTTTTACAAAAGACATTTACCCCATGAGAGATCAACCATGGCTCAGATATGATGATAGATCACTCTATCCCCACATTGTCCACCAAAAGCCTTTTGAGCGGAAAGAGACTGCAGGTGTATGTTTAGAAACCACTGTCATTTCCCCCCACTTCACTTAGCCACTAGAATCTGATGATTGCTGTGATTATTATGAAGGGTTCACATGGAAAAATGATTCATATCTCAGGGTTGCGGGAACCTGATGATGTTTTTGACCTCTCAGTGCACTCTATACATCGCTCCCTTCATGGATGCACATATTTGTGTCCTTTTTTGAGTGTTTCCATGTGGCGGTGTGTGTTGGAGCTGATACGTGTGCATGTTTGTATGTGTGCCCAGATGGCGGCTCCTCTGTTGGGAGCATGTGTGTTGGTGAGCTGTAACTCAAGAGGCTGGATGGAGAACAGACTAAGTGGCTCTCAGGGGAGAGTCGATCGGTTGTTAAAGACAGTAGAGAGGGACACAACAGCCTCAGTGCACGCTAACAGCCAAAACAGACACACAGTCTTGGTTAGTGTAATTGCTTTAGACAGGCAGCCATCTGAATGTCCTGTCTCTCTCTCTCCGACACGCTCGCGGAGGCCTTTCACCTTTCTGCAGTCACTTCTGCCAAAGAACAGGATGGATTATAGTGACAGAAAAGTAGAAATTAATGGGTGAAATCTATTGCTATAGAGTCTGGGCTCTCGTCTCGGTCAGTAATTTACCCACCAATGCTCACACTGGACATATTCAGTAGGTAGAGCTCCTGCCTTCTAGCAGGGTATTCCGTAGATGTACTGTAACAATTAAAAAGACAGCCAATGAAAGTTTTATGCTGTTTCAAATGAATCCATTCCTCTCTTTATCCATTACTACAGGTTTTTTTTTTTTTTTATCCCTCATGTGTATTCAGTGCTTCTCTCATCAAGAGTGAAAGCTTTAATTGTCAAATCAGATGCCTTCACTATGAGTGTTTGTCACAGCTCTAAAAGCCTGGAGGAACAATGGTAGGAGGGGTGGTGCCTTCAAAACTTCAATACAATTATAAAAATATGTCTACCTAGAACAAGATCCCTCTTCTACCCAACACCCACCCCTTCCCCATGATACCTCCCTATTCCCCCTGCACCCACATGTGAGGCATTATCCAAAGTGATGAAAGGAGAAGAGGAATGCCAAATGATAACTAAGTCCCTCCGGACATCTCCATCCCATTCCCAACCCTGCCTCCCTTTTGACTGTCCTCTCCACTTACCATCTCCACCACCACCACCACCACCGTCCTCATAAGGCTGGGAAATGCAGCTGCTGTCAGCTGCCGAGGGCCTCCAGGCTGATCTCTCACTTTCTGGAATGTGTGCTGCCATAATGAGCCCCCTCCTCCATCTACCATGTACTTCCTCCATCTTGCTTCCAAGGGCCCCACTCTCCTCCTGCAAGAGCACACACAGGCTGATGAATGGCAACTGAAAGAGGGAAATGAAAGGTATTTTTTTTTTCCAAATTCATTAAGTGCAGCATGAAAGGGAATCTGATATATTAATAAAAGAAATTCCCAAATAATTTTGCACTCCTTAAATGAGCCAATTATAATGAGTTAAGAGCAGTAAAATCATACAAATGATATTAGATGCCTTTTAGGAGTGAAAATGAGTTATTATTAATGAATTTATCTTTTGTTTGCAGGCACTACATTTGCAGATCATTCACTAAATGATGGAAACTCTCACTAATGATGGCATCCTCAGGGAGCTATGGTCTGTGTATCAGAGCTTGCATGCAGCTGTGCTTAGCCTGTGTGCTTATGTTGACTCGTGACCTCTGAACTGTGTCATTACTTACACCTGTCAGTCAGCAGAGGCCTGGCCTCTGGAGGGGATTTGTGACAGCTGAAGGGTGAATGAGACATGCCTAGCACCCTAAATCCAACACCCCGTACTCCCTTGTGGTTGTAATAATCATAACTCAAGGGCTGACCTCTGACACGTCACTTATTACACCGGGGAAATGTTGGCCTACGTAAAGGGCACAACATAGGATAGTATATCCAGCAAGAAGCATTGCTTTAGTGTTAGTAATAGCAGCCATCTTGGTATATTCTCTGGATAGGTTGTCAGCATTCTCTAAATCCAACTTTCCTTTAGACTTTCTATTTTGAGGACAGGAATAAAATACATTTTTCATCTAAACATTTATCTTTTTCGGAACTGACTGCTATGCCATTCATTACTTGATTGATCTACAGATCAATGGTTTTATGCCCTCACAATCGGCATTCAAGTTTTTAAATTCTTCTTTAAAAAGACAGACTATAAAGCATCATTTGTGACATAACCCACATATTTTTGGGAATGTACCACACGTGGTTAAAATTTTAATTATTTATTTAAAATATAATAACAAACAACAAAAAGAAGAGCCACTTAATGGCAGGAGTTTACTTTACAACAATCGCTTGAGTTTACAAGGTGCACGTGAATGCACACAAAGTCCCTGTCGGTGCCTGCATGGTAGATGCCAGATCCAAGTCACCGAACATAAGCTTTTTTCCCGCTCAGTCATGACCTGTCCTGCTCTTTCACTTATAATCTTACACTAACACACCACAACCCCACAAACGCAGTTGCAAAAGAGTTCTAGAAGCTTCTCTTGTCTGAACATAGATGTGTAGAGTTGTTCATTCTTTAAGTGAGCTCAAGGCATTCCTTGCTTACTCTTACAATGGGATTAGCTTGCTTAACATATTGAACAGTGTAGTATTTCTCATTTTGACCTGCAGAGCTGGTAGCCAGGATTAGGTTAGATTTCGGTGAAGCCCACAGGCCAGGAGCACAAGAGGTTTAATATCACATGAAATGGGAACCAAGAGGTATGCAGCCTGGTCCTAGACACATAAATTATAATAGGCTGCATTGTTCAGCAGGGGAGAGACCTGCCCTCAGATACTGACTTTAATCTTACACATTTTCGGAGCTCTATATCACCAGGACAAACAACGACATGAAGGGAGTCCACCAATATGACAGTTTTCTCCTGCTTAAACCCTTTTTATCTTTGTTTGTTATGCAACAATGGAAACCATTAGCAGTACTTCTTTTCTTCTCTCTAAGTTTGTTTTTCCGTGCATGGAACTGTATGTACTCTCCATGCATTACATTCTTCCATCCTATTAGCATATTTGTTCATTTCACTCTCAACCCATCGCATGGCCCAATCTGTTGTCTGTGGGAAATGGTATTTGCTAAAATGAGCCCCTGAAGCAGCCCCATAGTGTTGATAATAATGATAGAAATCTAGTTTTCCTTTTGATGCATGAACGCCTTTCGGATTTAATAGCCATATGCTGGAGCTGTTGTTGTGGCTGCTGCTGTTATTGTTGTTGATTGTTTTTAATCTTGTTGTTGTTGTTGGACATCAAAAGGACTATACAAGGCTACTCCTCACTGGGTGATGTACCCGCAGACTTTTAAGCCAGCTTGTGTGCATGTATGTGTGTTCATGTAAATGTGCGCCAAGATGCTTTCAAAGATGTGTATGCATGGGTAACATTTTTATTCATGTTTATACACATTCCAGTCTCTGACCGAATTGTGTGTGTGTGTGTGTGTTCCTGAACCTCCTATCAGGCATTAGATAAGCTGCAGCCTTGCTGGGTCAGGTCCTCTGAGAAAGCAACCTATGGCAATCTGCAACCCAAGACCACTGCTCAGATAGGAGATTTCCCTCTGAGTCAGGCCAATTACTTCACACGGAAGACACGGGCTGGATTGTGTGTGTGTATGGTATTTGGATGTGACCTTTATATGAAGCAAGGCTTTATGACCATGTGTCCACCCTTCACCGACCTTGTATGTGCGAGGCAGGGTGGACTCATGACGAGATCGTTCCTCAGTGTGCTTGCAAGCAGAACATTCTGTCTTTGCCTTGGGCATGTTCAGAAACTTACTGTTATAAAAACAACAACAACAAAAAACTCTTTCTCTGTATTCAGTCCCTGCTGCGCTCAGGTTGGTCTGCATGGTCTTGACTGTTCTTTCCTCTGAAAGGTGGGGCCTTGAAGCCGCTTTCTGTCAAATGGAACCTTTGTACTTCATCAGTTTCCAGGCGTACTAAGAGACTTGTCTTTACCTTGGTTTACCATTCGGCAACTATCAGTGTGGATGCTGGAATACTGACAACTCTTCTTAGGTTTGCTGTTAAAGTTAGAGCCACTGATTCAAAAACACTCCAACTGGTCCTGGTGCCTTTGTGTTTGATCTCTTTGTTCTTGTCTTTTTTATACTTAACTTTGGCAGCTGAGTTTTGGATTAGAGTTGTTTCTGAAGAGACGTATCTGTTCAAATTTAAATATTGATTATGGAACACTTGTCCCTGCTACATAAGTTATACTTTTTTTTTGACAGTCTTCAGTAGGCTTGTAAGTAGTTCCACATACTGACAAGAAAATAAAAAGCCTCTTGCCTGCAGTTCAAGTGTCACTCCTTTTTCTATGGCAGCAATATCATAACAGTATTGAAGGCCATATATCTCAAACCTTCACTTTAACACTCCTCAAAGACATTTAGTGTGCATTTTACTTTTTTTTGACAGTTATTGTTGAGTATTGTAAGGCTGAAGGACTTGGAAAAAATTATGTGAATGTAATTTTTTAAGAGACTGCTACTGCAATATGATTCACAATATTGGAGGGAATGGTTATTTTTGTGGTTTTCCATCAAGATCTGTTCTAAACAAAGATTTTTTTCTTAAATCTGTAGAAAGATTTGGAGGTCGGGACATGGCTGCAGCACAATACTTCATTCATAATGGTATTTTTTTTACTCTGCCTTTAACAATGTTGCGCAAGATTAATAAAATTAAAAATTTTCCAGGTCTATTTGCAACAAGTGTATACAACAAAATAAAAACACTTGATGCAACTAGATCTTCTCACCCACGCCTGCCCAACAAAACAACTAAAACTGACAAAAATAAATATATTATATATATAATATATAATTATAATATTACCAATGTTTACAGGAAAAAAAGTATGTTGCAGATAAGTCAGTGTTCTTTCACTGAGGTCTCGAGTCTATTTACTTATCAGTACGCGTTAAAAATCAGAAATTTTATTGAACTTTGAACAGTGAGTTTTCTCCAGTGACAAACTAACTTCACCCAGTCACCATTCAAAAGCAGGCAGACAAGTGGATTATCAGATCTGTTGGCAGTGACCATCCCAAACATGCAGGTTTTTGGTACACTGAAAGACGGCAACAGAGGATCATCAGAGTAACTAAAAAAAGCTTCTATCCATCTGTGTCGTTCTGTCGTTGAAAAGAGTCTGAGAGGAGATATTTATGAATAAGGTACGGTCAGCCTTTCTGTGTAATGTAAGCAACAAATCATCTTGAAGTCAAGCTCTAGCATAAATCTGTCCTTTTCAAACTCCACTCTTACACACCATGAAATATCTCTTTACCTAACACTGAACCAATTTCTAACCTGAGATGCTTTGTAAAGCCTATAGAGCAAGCTGAGAGAATAGGACAGTATATGGTTATATAAAAGAGTACTCCAACCAATTTAGTAGCCCTTTTGTCACTTTTACCTTCACCAGCATAAAATTGCTTTGTGTGGGAAAAAATTAAATAGATGACAGAAATAGCTCAGTCATTTTTTTCCTATGATAAAAAACAAAAATATATCTGTGCTTACAAGTAGTCTGCATGACTACATTAGAAAAGATTGTGATAATCCTGGTGTCAGGGGAAAAGATACTAGTTAATGAAACTGTCACCTAATAGCAGATGCATCAAATTACCTTGTCGGATCTGCTCTGATTTAATGAAAAATGTGATCCCTGAAGCACCGGGCCTCAAAATAAAAGGATAGACTTGTCAATTACTGTAATCCATAATATGGGGAAAATATTAATCTTATCACTTAAGGACAGATTTGGGTGTCTGATCAGACTCGAAATGAGTGGATATAAAGTTTGCAACTTTGAAATTGGAGAGGAAGTGTGAGTTATTTTGTTACTTGGTGGGCTATTTCAATCCAGGACATCATGTTCCACTGGAATGATTTCCCTGGAACCAATCAGCGGTGCTGTGCATAATCATGCAGATGGGCCAGGCTGACTGGATTTCCTAGAACAAAATAAGACTCTAACAGCCTCGGAGGAGAGGAAGGAAAGGAGGAAAGGACAGAGGAGACAACAGCGTAGGATGAGAAGAAAAACAGGGCAATAAGGAATGGAATAAAAGAGGCGGGCAAGGAAAATATTAAAATACAAAGATAAGGTGTAGAGGTCAAGACAAAGGCGGGAGGTCAGGAATAAATAGAGAAAGAGATGACAGTCCAAGATAGTGGTACATACATATAATTTTAAGAGAGAAAAGGACAGCTAATGTATTGACCTGTCTAAAATGAGTGGAGAGATAAGTCGAGTAAAGATGGAAATATAACAGACCTAAAAGCAAGCAAACAGAAGAGCAACAAAACAGAGAAAACAAACAGAAGAGGAGAAGAAAATAAATCTAGGATGCATGCAACAGGGAACGGAGCGGGAAGGAACAAAAGATAATAGCAGAGCAAAGCTAAATAGATCTCTTGCATCTGTACCCTGGATAAGGAGATATGTGTGTCTGCAGCCCGGCCTGATAGATAGGACAGCACAAGATGAATGAGATGGGTAAATATGCTTGTGCTCATCCTATAACCATCCAGACATTCTGATGATAACAGCAGGTGTGTTATCATCTGTGTGTGAGTGTGTGTGTGTGTGTGTGTTCTTCAAGTTTCCCTTTATCTGTGTGTGCGTCTGTCTGCAAATGCTGACACACTGTGTAGAAGTTGAAGGTGTGTATAGTCTGCTTATATCAACAGAATGAAACCTGTAAAATATATGTTGCTTTATTTGAATCTTTTAATATAATTCAAATGAGTGAGTTGTATACAATTTCATACCACACAAGTGATTAGCTATAGAGACCAAAAAGATATATATTTTTTTGTAAGCATGCAGAAAAGTTAGCTTTTTTAACATGGGAGTCTTCAGGGATTGACTCCCTTTTGGAGCCAGCCTGAAGTGGCTATTTGAGGAATTGCATTTTTTTGGTAGTTATGCATTGGCTTCTTTTTTCAGCCCTGGAAATTGGCATTTGAGTAGTATCTTTTTTTCTAGTTATGCCGGCTGCGGTACTTTCAAACAGTAGCATTTGTGTCCCATTGTGGGGAAATGTCCAGAAGAAGTACTTTTTAAGCCTAATGCTGATCTCTTTTCCTTACCTAGAGAGTCGGTTTTGTTGTCGGAAAGCATGGAAATGGGTTTTCGTGCTGCAATTGTTTTTGTAAGATATCGTACAAACCCTTTTATGAGAATATGTTGCCAAAACAACATCAGTTTAAACAGACGAACCTCTGGCCTTACCTGCTGGCAGGCAGGCGGGGTTTGAGAGGTTAAGAGGTTAACTATGAACGTTACTACCAACTGACATGCGGTGAGGTTGGTCAAGTTTAAGGTCATCTGAGTTTCCATTGGCCCTCAATATATTACTGGAGTGCAAACTGTGAGGTATAACAGTCAAGTATCAGACACACAAAGCTCTGCTGTTCTATCATTACATGTACTGCAGTGAAACACACTGTTTAGCATGTGCTATGTTGCATAAATCTGAATATAGAAGACAGCTTTATTTTTGATTGTGATGTGTATTTTGCATACACAGCCTTTTAGCGGCACACTCTATTTTCTCCGCTATAAAAACACGGAGGGAAAGCACCACCCCTGTCTGTAAATGACGTTTTGTCAGACTGAGTGACATTTATCTTCAATCCAACTTTACCTCCTCAACAAGTAGCTGTTTTTATTTCGTGCCTGCATGTGTTTGCTGTGCTCGAAAAATAAATAAATATAGAATGCTCCATCAAAGTTAGCCTTCGCCGTTTGCCTCACTTCTATGTATAGATCACAGGCAGCTTCTGAGACTGTTTGTAGCCTACATCTGAGCTACGCAGGTACACTGTGGGGGGCAGAGACTCATGTCTGCGCGTCTCTACAGAGGTGTGTTTGTGAATAAAAATGTGTTGTTTACTTCAGTCGCACCTCAGAGTAAATGACTTGTACACCACAACTTTGAATGAGAAAGTTGTATTTCACGGCAAAGATGTTGAAATTCAGATACCCCAAAGAGCTCTGAAACACTACTTAAGTTTGCACAAAAGCATAGAATCCATCCATTCAACCTGCTAATACTGTGGTTTAGTCATATGCCCAAGCACAAGCCTGGCTCCCATGCTATATATCTGTCTGAACGGCCAGCAGAGATTATTATCATTTTTATTATAGTGCATGTTTTGGAGCTCTGCAGATGTGGGGGGAAAAAACTTGCTTATCGACGGCTCTATCTCTTTTAAGAATGAGTCCCCAGGTGACTTAAAAGAGACTGACTTCAAAGCTGCAGGAGTCAGCCTGGAGTGTAGAGCACTGAGCTGACCAGCCAGATGCCGCTCTCCTTGAATCTCTCTCCAGCACCTCTCCTATCTACACACATCCTGCCTTTTGATGTGTCGACTACAAGCAACAACAAAAAAAAGAAAAAAAATCCTAAACTGGTCACACTAACCCGATTTGTTACCAGCTCACCTCTTTTAGTTTGGAAAAGTCTTGATAAAAGAAGCTGACATATGTTCTTTGGATCCCTTTGTGGTTTGCAGATGTCTGTTCAGAAAACTTTGGATGTGAAACTGAAATTTAAATTCAGCTTATTTTTTGGGGAAGAAATAAACTATCATGATATTGCAGCTATGGTGCACATTTTTTCCATTCTTCAAAAAGAGGTTACAACCATATTTGTGGAAACAGCATCTAAGATCACAAGCCTCTGGGTGGATATTTCCGAAGGCAGCTGTTGACTGACATTTGAAAGTCAGCGTAGTCTGGAGACATGCTGTGAACTTCTGTGCTGTAATACTGAGTGGAACATATCAAAGCCCATATAGCCGACATAAAGGTCCATGTTTCATCCCTTTTTTCAACGAGCCCACATGTACTGTAAGCAATTTAATATGTCTGTCTTTTACAACATTAAACATTTGGGAGAACCAATTGTGTGGAAAGCTGAAAATAGACACATGGGTTAGCTAACTGGTTCTCTGTCATGGATATATTAAGAGAGCTGGATTTGGTGCCTCCATTCAGCCTTACTTCCAATTTGTCCCAGTGACCACTCATGGTATAGCAACGAAAAACCCTCTGCAACCCAAAAAACCAACATGATCTCCAACCTAAACAGTAGAATAGGTCGAGCGCCAATACCAGCCATAACAATCAATATCAAAATGACCCATATGAGCAATTTGTGGAACACAGCGAAGCCTCTAGAAATAGCACATGCATATTATACATACAGTGCTTAACAAATTTGTTAGACCACCACCCAATGTAAGGTTTATGCCACAGCTGCCCTAAATCAATAGCACTGGTAATTACCAAAACCACTTTTTATGTCTCTGGAATGGTTATTACACCAGTATGTAGAAGCTCTTTAAACTGAAATTATATTTCTAATGCTAAAAATATAATTATCATCACAAAAAAAATTAAAAAGTATTAAAGCACATTATAATTTCTTAGTCAAGATGTCAAATTATAGTTGTTTACTTGCATTCCTGAACAGAAAAATTTGTTTTTGTGGTTGAATGTTATGCTTGATTCATTTCTAACTCCTCAGAGAAGCCCAGTGAGCCGGCTCAAATTTGGGTATAAAAAGGTGAATTCAGCTTGAAATTCCTCATTCCTGTTCAAAATGGTAAAATGTTGAGAGCTCACTGAAAATGAAAGAGTCCGCATTAAAGCACTTCATGATGCTGGATGATCTCTGTCACAAATGGGGAAAGACATAGAGTGTTCTCACAGTCTGGTCAAGTATGCTTTGGAGTCAACTGCAGAGACTAGTTCTTACAAAATGCACCGAGGAAGAGGCAGGAAACTAAAGTAACTGAAGCAGATGTCACACACCTCAGGATTTAAAGTACTAGAGACAGAAGGAAGACCACTGCTGATCTTCAGGTAGAGATGAATGCTTCTAGATCAGTTTGAGAAAAGCTCCAGAATTACCATAAGTACACGCTGTCAAAGCAAGGCTTAAAGGGAACAACAGCTACTAAGAAGCCATTATTGAGTTCTGCAAACATCCAGAAATGCCTCAGATTAGCCAGGGAGCACAAACACTGGACTGTTGATGACTGGAAGAAGGTAGTTTTGGGTTTTGGTTCGATGTTCCGTGTGAGTGAATACAGTTTGCCCAAGTAGATCCTCAGCAGCCCTTCTAGTCTCTGAGAACCCGTTCAGAGTTTCCCCACCATGATGATTCTTTTCTCTTACACAGAAGAAGCTCCTGCAGGATTGTAGAAGCGAGGGCCGGCCATTATCCAGCACAGCTGTTTTAAAGGTGTTGACGATTGGCTTGTGTGCATTTCCCAAGCAGACATCTCCAGTGAGCACCCAGCCTAGGTCAAGGAGTTGGGCCAAACGTGCATTGTGTGGGCCATACATTTGTTCTCTTGTGTGCCCTGATAATGTCTTTTCCAAGCAACAGGAGGATCTCTGCAGACGGGTCCATCTCAGGAATTTGTTGATACCTTCAGTTCTGTTTGTGTTTAGGCCTGTTGAAGAAAGCCAAGAGCCTTCAGCGTTTGCCTTGGTTGCTGGACTCTTTACCTAGCCATTTTGGCAGCAGGTCCAATTCCTCAGTAGCTGTGAGGTCCAGCCCTTGAGGGGCATTGTTGAATGATGACTGCCAAGCCCGATAATTTTCATGCATATCGCCGAACTGATATAAACTTGAGCTCACCAGGTCACGACGAGATAAGAACTGTGCCAAATGTTCAGTAGCGGGTGCTGCATGGTTAGCTATCGGCCCATATTGGACATTGGTGTGATGAAGGGCTTCCTTCAATGTTTGCTTGTGCTGGCGTGGTCATGACTGTATAGCTCTGTTGTGAGTGAGGACTGCAATGAGCGTCGACATATGTGGTTGTCAGCTCCTTTTTTTTTCTTCCTCTGATGGACTTGTTTTATCTATAACAACCTTATTTTCTTTTGCTTCCACTGACTCCCACACAGCCACTTCAACTTCAGCAGCTGCTGCCTCTTTGCAGTTAGCTAGCTCATCCAGCTCCGCATCATTCCGTGCTCTTTCTCTCTTGATTTTAGCTTCTAGGTCTGCGAAGGCAGCACGTGCTTTAGCTGCTTCGGCTTTAGCACGAGTTTGTGCTAATGAATTAGCTGATGAACATGATGACCGTTAATAAACTCTTTCCACTTATCACTGACATCTTGTCACTCTTTGTTGCTTTCATCCTGCCACGATGTAAAGCACTAGCCTTTCTTTGTCTTTACACTGTGCTGTCTTCACTACAGCTTAGCAGCTGCAGCTATTCATCTCGTTAAATTCCTCTTTGTAAAATGATGACTTCAGTCGATTGTATGCTTCACATGCTGTTTACTGTGGCTCTTATTCTCTGCATACAAAGACAAGGTGAAAGACATTGATCCGTGGCATTCACATTGTGGCTCACACGCGGCAAAATGTCTGGACTTTAAACAGGAAGTGATGTACGTTCCTGAGCATGACAACAGATGTCAAAACAAGAGTCTCTTTAAAATAAAGGTCAAACATTAATAACATGGCTAAAGGGCAAACCATGTGTGAAAAATAGCTATTTAGTCATTTCAGCTTGTTATTTGCCAAATAAATAACACGTTTTTGAAAGATTTCTGAATCATTTTTGTTTTCTCGTTTTTATGACAGGTGGTCTAATAAATTAGTTAAGCACTGTACATGTATGGTTTGTAGGTGTAAAAAAAGGTTGCACTTTCATTAAATGTTGAGGGCAAAAAACGTCCTGGCAAGGTGTTATAAAAGACAGTTTAAATGGTAAATAAATGTACAAACATACCAGAAGTAAAGTAGTTATGAGGACATGACGACCGGAAGTGACACCTAAAAATGTGATGCGCAAAAAGCGAGGCACGGAAGTTCAGTGATGTTTAAATCACATTGTTTACTTTTAGCCGAGCTGCCTACATGGTAGGGTCCTTTCTCAGTACACTATACAATGTGTACATAAAGCACTACTAATAAATATGTCCTGTAGATCTCAACAGCTTGCACTTGACACCTCCTCGGTTGTGAAGTCCATTGAATGAATGGTTGTTGAGACAATCAAAGGACTGACAGACAGATTCCATTTTTTGTTAGATATTATATACTGTTATTAGTGTCTGCCTACACACATATTGCACTAGCATAAATACACAAAACACCAAGGACACAAACTGATTTCTTAGTAAAAAAAAAGAATGCAAATTTCAGTTTTACCTCAGATAAATACTCTCCCTCTATGGTACAATACACACACAAACACAAGAAAACAGTCAGCAGTGCTATGGATATCAACATGTGCAAACAACAGTTTGTTTAGACAAACATTTTTCATTTTTTCAACTACACGATTCTGACTCAGCTAAATTCAGCCTCACCACACTGTCCAATACGTAACTGCCACGACGGGAGTATCTCTAGCTGGTGTTTGTAAACAAGAGTGCAGGGTGAAAGTGAATAATAAATTAACGCAGGATCATACTCTGAATGTGAAAAAGAAAAGAGAAAATAACAAGAGAACAAGGCAATAATGGATGTTTCAAAAACCTCTTCAGACTCCTAACTTAAATTGGATTTTAACTCCACAGAGTGCAGGTTGTAGATGTTTATTTTCATTCAATTGTCAAGCGCCGCTGATGACAAGTTAACAGCCCTGCCACAGAATGCAAATCATGTTGGCTTTCTCATTTTGCTGCCAGGTGGAGTTCTCAATATGTCGTTCAAGCGAGGCTTGCCACCACTACAGAACCTGGAAAATGTATAATTGAAAACTCTGAAATGGTTCCATTGTCAGGCTCTGTTGTTAAGCCCTGCCTTCAATTCCTGTCATTCTGACAAGTGACAAAATACCTATTTTTAACACCTCTGGCACTTCTACAAATCAAACATGCCATTTCTTTTTTAAATTTGCAGGATGGAAAGAAAATATGGTGCAGTAATTAACCATGACCTATTGTATGCTGCTATTATGATGCAACTATATTACAAATGGCATAAATTCTCATACAGGAGAAAATTACAGCATAACCAGAAGTATAATCTTTGGCATCACAGCAAAGAAGTAGAGGATAAAGCATCTATTTGCAACAACAAAATCACATTACATGTAAGGGAAATGAACAAAAAGCCTCAGGAATAGAGCTCTGACTAGGTTTTCCTTATGAGCACCTCTTATTGTACAAGCGCAAAACATAAAATAATATATTTTCTGGGATTCAATGCTAGTATTTTACAGAAATTCGGACCACTCATATATACCCTGCCTGCAGCCACAGCTAAAAATGGCTCCCCCGGTGACAGTTCTGTACATTATAATCCCACTTACTGTCATGTAAATCTCGCCTTACAAGGAGGACACAGAAATTCAGCATCGAGTGCTGAGGACTAGGTGTAATTCTTTCTGAGAAGAGAGAAGAGGATGGCACTGCAAGTCTTGACAGCTCGGAGTGTTCTCTTAACATACACACTTGTGCTTTGACCACCTGCTACACCCTCCTTCCACTGTAGAGAGACAAACTGATAATGGTGTCACTGTTGAAGACATTTTTCAAAGAAGGAAAAATTCTCTGAGGCAGCAACTTGGTCATAGTCATTTTTTTTTTCTCTTTCTAGCAGACACGTGTCCAACAGATGCATTTGAACAAACAGGAATTTATCAGAGTCTGCAGATCGTGCTTCCTGATGCGGAACCGGCATCGATTTTCTTAAGGGAATAGCTTTGTGTGTTGGTGTTGGTTACCATTTTAGATCAGTTGTAATCTCATTTTTGTCTTCTTTAAATGAAAAGCAGAGAGCAAAACACAGCCAGCAGCACTTATGTAAATGTGAATGCTTATGTGCTGTGCCTTTTTTTTTCCCCAGCATGTGTGCTTAAAATGTTCTGTGCATATCTAATTTGGGCAATAATAATCAGAGAAAAATGATACATGTAGGTGTTATGGAATGGTTTACACTTGCCCTAGTATGCATGTTTGTTTTTTTTACTGGTGTTTTATCAGTGATACACACTTTCTTGACACTGGATAATCTTTCTGTGTTTTAACCCTATATATTCTGCTTGTTTTATGTCTAAAATGTCTAATCAGTCAATCACATGGCAGCACCCCAATGCATATAGGCATGTTGGTCAACACAACCTGGTCAGAAAGTTCAAACCGTGCAGCTAACATGATCTCCAAACTAAACAGTGTAAGTTGTTGGTCAATACAACCCATAGAAACCAATATGAGCATTTCCTGGTTTGTGGTACAGATCTGAGTGGAATGTTCTAAACATAGTGCATGTGTAGTTATACATACATGCATTGTTCGTTTATGAAAACAAAGAGGCTGCAGTTCAGTTGAATTTAGGCTACAAAACCACTGATCTCGGTTTAGGGCTTAAAACTTCCTGGTAAGGCTTTAAAAAAGGCAGTTAAAACAGTAAATCAATGTAAGCAAATGCCAGACGTGAAGTAGTTATGAGGACAATGTGACATAGTTGTGATATAGTCAGTGATATTTCAATCACATTGTTTACTTTTGCTTTCACATGGGACACGAACGCCGTTCTCCCAACTACCACCCCTCCCACCAGCCCCACGTGTAGCTTCTGCCATTTATAATACACATCGCCGTCATTCACAATTAGTGCAGCTCTAGAGTGTGGTGGAAGATAGAACTTAAATATGAGTCGTATTTTGCTGCCTGTACAAACAACCTATGGGGTCATTTTTGAGGGGAACCAGCCTCGAGCATCAGAATGGTTTTTGGTGCCCGACGGACTGGTCTGAATATTTCAGAAACTACTGATCTGCTCGGATTTTCACACAAAACCATCTCTGGGTTTGCAGAGAATGGTGCAAAAAGGAGAAAACATCCAGTAAGCGGCAGTTCTCTGGGCCAGAATGTCTTGTTGATGCCAGAGGAGAATGGCCGTAGTAACTCAAACAACCACTACCGGGGTGCAGTAGGAGGGACGGAGTAACATGATTTTAAAACTTATTGTTAGGTAAAATAATTATGAAATATTGTTTATAACTTTGATTTTGTTACTTTTACTGACAGAAGCATTTGTCACTCAACTATGTTTTTACAATTTTATGATAAATTGCATTAGCTGCTGCATCTTTTTCAAAAAATCATGTTGCAACACTCCCTGTTCTACATCATTAAAGCTACCCTAAAAGAATGGCTCTGAGCACTCTTGAGTTTTATTGTAAGATCTGTACACGGTTTTCCAGACTGAGCGCTCTCCCTGTGCAGCAGATCAACATCTGTAATGCCAACAAACACATTGATCAACACACTGCATGTGCAATAAGCCAGAGGCAACGGCATCCCTTCCTCTCAACATGGACCACACAGAGCACTGCAAGGCAGATCATATTTACCATACACTATGTGTGAATGGCTGTCTTCAGCCATTAATCAGACTATAGCTTTGCAGCATTGAGGCAATGGAATTATTCAATGAGAAATCCATGCAAACTTCTAAATACTTCATACAAAACACCTTGCAGGGTTTGGATTGACAGAGATGGATCAAATATCTTTCAGCATGGCCAGATAATACACAGTCACCAGGAGGATAGTTTGATACTGCAGGCTGAGAAAGTGTTTGTATGAATGCCCACTCGCAGAATGCCCTCCTTTTGTAACTATAGGGAGGAGAGGGAGATTGTTTTCTGTATTGAATGAAGAAAACTCATTTTTTAGCCTTGCATCCAACAGGAGAAGCTGAAGAGGCAAAGAAACAAGCAACAAAAGGGAAAAGAATGGTATGTTCAACCAATAAAAGCTGGATTATTGCCTAGAGGCAACATGATGTCCCTATCTCTCTGAGGGAGTCACCCTGCACATTTTGACACCTGCAGCTCCCCAGATGCAGCCTCAGCATGTGAGGTCACCCTCACCCCAACTCTTTGACAGAACAACCGGTTTTGCCATTGACAATTTGGCTAATAGCAGCTTTTGTAGGGGCCACCATAATGAGGCATCCCGGTGAGGTAACAGCTTCGTATTGGTGGTGAGTTTAGAAGCCGAGGTTAGCTGTCCATGTGAATCGCTCAGTCGTCATAAAGCCTTTTGAAATCATAACAGTCCCAAGCAATGGCATGTCCATCAAATGGACACATGTGGCTTTGGTGTGTGTGTGTGTCAGTCAGTTCCTTTATTATTCTATGTGTGTCAAGCCTCTGGGAGGTACATCAATGGCTGTGTGGCTGTGGGGGGAGCGGGCTCTGCCATTACAGCATCATGTGGCCTTGTCTAATTGTCTCAGAGCGTTTTTTCTTGCCGTTATTGCCCCTTGATGAAAAGGAGAGGAGATATAAGAAAAAGTCATTGTTGATTCTGTATTGCATATAGGAGAAACTCAAGAATTCAAGGTGGGAGTGAATCAGAACAAAAGCTGACGCAAATGGCTGAGGTATGGGGAAACTGAAAGGGAAGGAAAGAGACAGAGACAGAGATGGAGAGACAGACGTTCATAAAAGTAGATAAATAACAGGGTGCTCTTTTAACAAAGATGCTAAAACAGTCACACATGTTAGGGTCAGCGTATTCTCGTTCACACTCCAGATTTTAACGAGAGACAGATGTGTGTGGCACTACTGTAGACGGCGCCTCCGGTGTGATCACAGCGCATCGCTCGGATATCACACAAAAGAGAGCGCATAAAGGGAGTTATGTTTCTTTTTGGCTCTGAGAGCATGTAGGCAGACAGACGCAAGTCAAAGGCAACTAGCCACAGAAAAACTCTGTCACCTAATCACTGCAACACTCCCCTCTTCATTTCCCCTCTTCGTTTGAACTCCTCATTTCTTGCACTTCCTTTTCTTCCATGATTAGTGGTGTCCTGTCAACACCTGCCATATTTCTCTGACAAGTTGTCATTAAGTGCAGAGAGAAATTTGTTTTAAATTGAATACTGAGAGCGCTCCGAGAGTGTTTGTGCAGGACTGTCAAGCTTTTTTAATTAAGGTGGCTTAACAAACATGTTTTCCTGCAGAACAAAACAAAACAGGTCCTTTCAGGGTGTCTAACTGTGAACCGTCGATAATGGCTGTACTGTATTGCCAGAAATTTCGCATAGGACGAGGTTGACATGAATGGTAGACATCAAAGAAACAGACATAATAGAGTCTATTCCTGTAGGCTTTGTAAAGCGGCAATCATGTATGCAGGTGAGTGTACATGCAATTTTAGCCATGTAGTGCAGCTGCAGTGACACAAGCAATCTCACTGATAGAAGTGTGATTTTCCTTTTTTTCCTGATATACATAGAAAAATCAGAATGAATCTGAATATCTGAATATTTGCAGAGCTGTACAAAAGTAACCATGACCTTCCTGGTTCATTTTGATTCCTATTTCTATACTCTCTGAACAGAAACCATCGTTAGAATCTTTAAACAAAATAAAAACCCAACCCACCCAATTAAATTAACTTTTTTTAATAAATGCCGTACTAACTGCAACTTCTGAGCTCAAATATTTCACTTTCAACAAACAAGCCCTAATAGTCACACTTAATCTTTAAGCTGGTTCAGGGGGAAGATGACACACAAATAGATGACACACGTATTAAATAGTCTTTCTTAGAGTTTTTCATTAACATGCAGTGCACTCGGCAAGCTTTCATGAATTCTTCATTCATTAGGAGATGTAATGGAGTCTTTCTTTTAATTTGGCCCATCAATAATTAGGAGACCTCACTGAATGGTCTCTGGAAATGGTGGCTGTGAGAAATCCTATACCATTAATATTGCATTGAACTCTCTCAGGCTTATTAGCAAGGCTAGGTCTTTAATGAGCCAATAGTCTTTAGCATTGTCAATATTTTATCCTTATGTACCTTTGTCAATTGCGATGGGTCTTCAAGCGTTACCGTTAATGACCCTGAACATGAGGGTCGAGAAGGTAAGGGGAAGCTGTTTTTTAGAAGTACAAATAACTCAGTAAAAGTGTTTAAAAGATTATCTCTATAGAAGCTTGTCATCGGGTCACACTAACTGTGAAACACATTTTTTATATTACCTTTTACTGCAATATGCGGGATAATTTTGGCACCCGAAATACTTTTTATATGCACAGCAGTTTTATTTCTCCTTCACTTTTACGTATTTGAATCTGGTTGAGATATTGGTGTTACACAGAAGAGAAGTCTTTCATTTCCTCGCAGCGTTCTAATCAAAACTCTCCTAGTAATTACTGACTGAGAAGAGTCCAGGTACTGGAAACAGAGTCAGGGGCATTCATACGCTCTTTAATGGTACCACTTGTTTATAAGCCTGAGTCCACCTACACACACCACTAATGGGCTGCACATAGCCCGGTCATGAATATGCATTCTCACCTTGGCTGCTAGTTTGAAAAACCAGACCACAGAATGAAAAGGAACAACAAATAGTGTCTCTCTGTAATTGGCTGTCGGCAAAGGTAATATGCAAATTTCAAGCCTTTCTACTCATGGTATTGTATTGAATGGAGAGCTTCTTTTTGATACGTGTGAATAGGCCTTGATCAGACTGCAGTCACTTGGATTAGACAACCAGACTTACAAAACTGCTTTATAGCTTGTATGGTAGGTGTTTTTTGTTGTTGACAGTTGTCCAAAACACAAGTTTTATTCTCGTGCCAATGGTCTGCATGATAGCGTCTTTTCTGTCCAAAGTCATAACTGAAATGTATTGCTCTTTCGTAAAAAGGAAATTAAAAGCTGCTGAGCTTAAAAGAAAGCACACTGAAACATGTGTGGTATCAAAAACAATTAAGGTGCTGGGTTATACAAAAACCACAACCATTAATCGTACATCAAACACACCCAGAAAGAAACTTTTTTCATTGTAAGTCAAGGCTCTGTCAGCATGCAATGATGGAAAACAATAAAGATGTTATCCTCTACACAGTACCCTGACAGCTATTGAGCTGTCATTATACGATCATGAAGTCATTTCCATGCCTAACTTGAAAGCATATTATTATGATTAAAAACAACAGTGAAATGTCAATCAATGCCATGCCATTATTGCCTCGTACTCTGTCTCTGGAGATTCCCACATGCTCCGGTTTCATTTTTCTGTCCATTTTCTATTATGATCCTATTATCATCACAGTGGGGGGCATTTTATTGCATGCAATCATGAAAACCTGTTTTCTTAAACTTTCTTTAAAAATGACATGTGACATAAAGTAGTCATTTATCAACCATAATACACAGGCTTGATGCTTGTGAAGGGACAAGAAAGACATTTCTGATGTGAGGGGTCCACTACATTCAGCGAGAAACAGCACAGTTCTATGACCAGTCTAATATTGGATTCAATTATGGACCATGATTTTGTGTCAGACTTAAAAGGGAACTCTCTTCTGTCTATTTAGAGGTTTAAGTGTCATCAATAAAACAAGAGGGAAACAAATTAAAAATTAAAAATAAGCCACAATTTAAAGGAAAGTTAGGGAAAAAATACAAAACATTGTAATTGTTCTTTAAAGAGATACAATAGCACGGGTTTTGGGTATTAAGTTGTGTGAAATACTAGCCAGAATTGCAGTGGATGCAAAGCTATTAGCTTACTTGCTAGCTCCGGTGTTGGAGTTGTAGCTGGTTCCGATCGTAGAACAGATAGTTCTTGCAGTTACAGAGTTGGTTTCTGATATAAACAAAGAACGTTGTTTTGTTGTGGAACGGATGACCTTTTAATGAACATGTAGTTTTGTGGAGGAAAACCTTGTAGTTTTGTGGCCCTGTCAGCTTGCCGCAACTATCTATTTTACGATCGGAACCGGAACCACCGACACCAGAGCCCAGCAAGTAAGCTCATAGTTTTGCACCCTCTACACTACTTGCAAGTATTGCATACAACTTAATGTACAAAATCCCAAACTATCCCTTTAAGGCCTGTTACTGCCTGGAAAACGTGGGGTGCATTGGTCAGGCAGCCCAGTGCATACTCTTGTGCCAACTGTCAGGATACGGAGGCAGGAGGAAGTTACCAAGCAACCATAACCATATCACTGAGTGAGAGCCTAAATACAATAAATTCATTTCAGACCTAATCTTCCTCCAGGCATTTTTCAACAGCGTATTATAAAGTGTCCATAGGTCTGAAAAGCCCTGCACCAAAATGATCAACTTCTCTTTTTTTTACCATGGACCAGAAGAAAGGAAATCTATCTGCTGGCTGTGATTGGTTGTTCCTCGCCACATGAGATGCCACATCGTGCTTTCTAAAAATGGAACCATGTTTATCTCAGGGCCCAGCGGCCCCGCCATGAAAAAGTGTTTGGGAACATTCGTTTCCTATGTCAGTGTCTTTCTCAGTGTTGAGTGCACAATGAATCTAAGAGTGCAAAAAAAAAAACCTGACCTGACTAAAATCTGACTGATCAGTTTCACTGGGACTGTGTGTGGGTGTGGCTTCATCAGATTTAAATGACAGTGCCATTTCCCTGCCACCATAAGCCAACAACCCAACCAGCACGTTCTGATTCCAGTTCTTGTAATGCTAAATTTGGATTGCTAAATTCTGCTCAAAAACATGTTTCTTCCCATTTCCTAATTATACCAGGGCAAGGCAAACACAAATAAATTGATTTCTCATGGAATAGGATCAAAACTGTTAAAAAATGTTGGCAGATTCGATTTCTTCATGTATGGTACCTCACTGATCATAGTAAGAGCTAATTAAAAATATGTTTTCAGGGCCTTTCAGGGCAGATATTTTCCATCATAGCAGGTTTAATTATGATGTGATCCACAAAACCAAATCAAAAGACATGTTTTCAAAAATACATGAAACTAATAATCTGATTTTAAATACCTTTCTCCTACTTTGAAAGAAAATTGAAGACACACTGTTCACTGAAACACTGCTGACTACACAAGCCTCACTGTGTGACAGTGTAGAAGACCTTGACTCGGACTCCAGAGTGGTTAAAGCTGCCCAGGGTGCATTCCACATCTGCATATTCGTGGCTCTGCATTTCTCCTGCTTTTCTACATAAAAGCATGGGAGCTGGCTAATCAGACTTCCCGGGTTAAGGGTTACAGAGCTGGAGGAGAGAAGGATCCTCCTGGGAAGGACATGTCCAGATGTGGCTTTCCATTCCTTTACATCTCTATTTTCCATCATACCTGCTGGTAGTGCAGAACAGCACGGACAACTGCACAAAAGACCTAAAGTTGGCTAAGTAATCTGTTCACGGATACATGAATTCTGTCTTTTTCTCCAATATGTCAAGGTGTTGAAGCTTATTTGTGAGGTGTATGTTACATTCACACACCACCACTTCAACAATTGCTTCTGACAAAGGATTTGTCATGGCTGTTATTGTCAGTCAAAAGATTTAGAGCTGACACAAAGGCTGTTCAATTCTATATCTCTCTGGCTGCAGTTTATGCTGCTGTGTAGCATTAAATGGGAAAAGCCCCTGTTTAAAGACGGCTGTATTCTACAAAACACAGCATCAATTACTAAACTCTGTCTCTTTGATTTATAAGTGGTCCATGAGCAATATCCTCACACATGGGCACCCTCTTCATCATCTTCAATTACAGAGAGAGGACATCTGTATCTGCAAACACATGCTGAGTTTGCCTGCTATAAAATTCCAGCAGCAAAAAAGCAGAGTATTTGGGATATAAGAAAACAAATATTGATGCATATGCTTTGTTATCGCCAACGTAAGTACCAGCAGGCAGAATGGGACCAAAAATCATGATTTGAGCTGCTTTGTTTCTTGATTGCATAAACATGGCAGGCACAGGGTGAAAGCGGAGGAAAGCTCAAGGCCAATCCTCATCCACAACATACTGCTCAGAATGAAATATATTCACAATCCCGACGAACTGCATTATCCAATATCCATCCATAGCAGCACAAGATAATAAAGAGAGCAAATGTGAATGTAAATGCTCTGGTACATGATACATAATTGCCCTATTAATTGCTTGTTTGCTGCAGAACTGTTGCAGGGCTTCGGTACAATATCTCAGAGCTTGTCCCGGCGGGGTGATACTCTCCTCTTCTCCCAGCCTTCCCCACTCTTCTGTCCTCTATCTTCCTTCCTGTAGCCTGTGTTTATGTACTGAGGCAGAGAGCAGCAGTCTCATCACCATCATTTGGATGAGAGATGGAGTCATCATCAGCCAAGTCCCATCGCTGCCGCCCCACCACAATTGGAAGGAGGGAGGGAGGGTGTGGGGGGGGGGGGGGGGG
>CAFUXE010000004.1:342923-414957 GCA_903364295.1 Serranus cabrilla | reverse complement strand
AATTTATCGCATCAACTCCTTTTCTTCAAAGTCTATAGTCGTGTTTCCATCAACAAATTTCTATGCGCATTTTGAAGATTTGCATAAGAAAAGCTTGATGGAAATACCAAAATTAGATAAAACTTTTGCACAATTAAGGTGTTTCTTTGTCTTTTTTTACAAAATAGTTAATGTGCTAAATGGGAGATGTTAACTTTTAAAAATTAATTCTGATGTAGCGAACATTTATCGCACATGACTGAACTAGTTGCTACATTTCAAAATTTTGCTTCAAAATTCGCTTTGACTTCAGTGGAAACATGGCTGAAGTCTCAAGCAAGTATACAAACTTTTATCACAGTTTCCATTCAGCTTTTCTAATGCAATACTTCAAAATGTGAATAAATGTATGTCAATGGCAGCAAAGCTAAAGACAATGATGGAGTTATTAGGGACGTTTAATGTATGAAACTCAAAGTACAACTACAGTTAATAGGAAATTGATCCTCATCACCTCACAGTATTGCTTGAGCAAAAGTCTGAAGACCACAAAAGTCAGTTTCATTCCGTGGGCATCATAAATGTTTGCATAATATTTTGTTGCCGTCCATCCAACGGTTGTTAAAATTATTCAGCCTGAACAAAAGTGGTGGACTGATAAACCAACAGTCCCTAGAGCTGCTCTGTTAGCGTGCCTAAAAATGCTAAATTTGACAGTTTCTCCTCTGTGGGCTGCTGTGAGGGGGTGGATCAGTACCCCTGTGATGACCTTGAAACAGAATTTTTGTTTCTGATGAGAGATGATCAGGGTTACTGCACATTCACCTCAACTGGTATTTGACACTATTTTCAGTTATTTTTGTGGGTAATATCTCGTTTAAAACCTACATGTGTATATGTGTACAAAGACATATACACACAGACTTTTTTGTCCAGGGCTGTGTTTGTACGCGTGTGTGAAAAGCTCCGTGGTGTCTCAGCACAGCAGGAGAAATACGTTCAGTGTGGGGGCACCTTCAGAGTGTTGACGCAAAAGGCAGATCTCAGCCTCCTGCCAGGCCCAGGCTCGAGTAAGCCGGGAAGAAGGAAAGACTTTAAAGGGTGGGGTTCAGTCCTGGGAATCCACCCTGAACCCACATTAAAGACTGACGATGCCAGACTGCACCAGCCTTGAAGATCAAATAGAGTGAAGATGCAAGCTGTGAACCAAGAAGGTTTTGCCATGCCAGTGTTTAATTATTGACATTTCCAGCGCTGCAAGTCAGTTTTGTCAACTCAGCAAGAGAAAATACACTTACATTTTGCTTTAACCCAATTAGTTTCATCAGGCCGAGGCTTGTCCTTACTGCAGGATGATAAGCTGGTGGTAAATAAAGTAGATCTCCAGCGCTGCTGGATGAAAGATACCAACATTGTATTTACATATGCTTTGTAACTACAAATAAACAAAACGGCAGAAAGTTTCAGCACAGGAATAAATGCATATGTTTTGGGCATTATGACAGAGACAGGCTGACATTTGCGGGTAGCTTACTCATAGTGCCTGCATTATTCAGTGTTTATCAAACATCAAGCCCCTAACATGTACTTACAAATGTGTGCAGTTCCTTTTTTCCAGTCAGACAGAGCACTTAAGACATTTCAGCTTTTCTTATACAATCCCCTTTTATGAATGATTAAAACAGCCGCGTCAGAGCCTTGGACACCATTGATACAGCGCATTTGCCTCAGTTCGTTTGACTGACAGCTGACGAGTGTTTCCCACACAGTCTAGGGTCTAAGTAGCCCACATCCCTGGGCACCATAATCCTAATATAATTCTCTGTGCACTGTAAAAGCCTGTTGCACTCTAAAGCAAATCACATTAAGGTGCAAGAGGTTTAAGACATGTGCCTTTATCCCACCATGCAGGCACAGCATGTGGCCAGCTCATGTGTCATTTCCTATGGACTGAAATCTGACTGACACCCAGGGAGATGGTGGTTCCCTCACACTGCTGCTTTTCCAGCTGAGCATTGGGAAATGAAGCTGCGGCATTATACTCTGTTCCTCCCACCATGAAAGTGGTTGCAGCAGCATTGGAGGAGATGGGGAATATGTTACTGCTAAAATGTTTAAAGGCTAATAGGGAAGTAAAGGAAATGGTCACGCAGCAGAATAAATATAATGTGCTCCAATGATAAATATGTAGTTTTTTTTTTCATTTTAGTGTTATATCCAATATTTGTTAAATGGCATTCTGAATTAATTAATGTTGTGCTGCAGAAATATCCTGCACTACAAATTCTATTATACAGATGGAAGGGATCCTCTCAAAAAAATTACGAAAAATATGATCATTTCAAAATATTTTTCGATGGAAAGGGGAAAAGGATGCATAAATCATAATTCCTTCCAATAACATAAATCATATTGCAACTGCAGCATTAGTCAAAATAATTCCAATTAGATCCTGCAGCTCTAACTCAAACCTTTCCTGTGTAACGATTGGGGGACAAAAGTTCAACCACTGAGCGAAATACTGATTAGGATAGTATAGAGCTAGAATCTGGTGATACAAAACATTTCATGATACAGGGGGTATGTTTCAATATACTGCAACACTGTAAACAAGGTGATATATTGCTATTTAATTAATGTAATTTTGGGGAAACTGTCATAGTATGGAGAACACAGCATCATAATAATAAAATCTGTTGGAAAAAAGGTTGTTCTTGCAATCGAAACAGTGCAATTTGCATTTATCACATTTCCATTAACATCACAACACTACTTTTTGTGCAAACGGTCTGCAACAAATATTTGCATGTAAACTACTGTTTAAAATTAAATTAAGTGTTTTTCAGAATCAATACAGTATCACAAAACATAATATTGTGATGCTCAAGTGTATCTGCATTTTCTCACCATCTACAGTAGATAGTGAACCCCACTGGTGAAGCCATTGGATGGAAGGTAAAAGCCAAATGACATGTAGGGGCGAGACACAGGCAGGACTGTGACACTCGAGGTGGGGTTGTGAAAGTGCAAAGCTGCATACACTGGAACGAAAACCCAATTACTTTATTAAAGTTGTTGGACTAGTTTAAATGACCCTCAGCTACAGCTGGATGAAAAAAAAAAAACACCTCATAAGGAAGTGGATCGATTTCAAAATGAGACACCAGGTGTCATGAGGACATCTCAGTGACCATTGCTTTCCTCCTATAATAAACCTATTATTGAAATCTCATATTGAATTTTTTATTACTGTATATTGTCCAGAGAGAGACATTAGCCGTTGTCTGTTCCTGATTAGCCTTGGTGTGTGCTGACCAGCTGAAAGGGATAACATAAATCTGTGCACAGAGTTGTGAGCTTTCACATGCCGATTAACTTGGACAATGGAAAGTCTCTCACTAACCATGGTCAATATGTTGGCCAATCTACAACAATCTGAAGTTGTGCACAACTTTTATTCTAACTTTGATTCCCTCCTATTATCTCCAGAAACTCTTAAACCTCAGTGTAAATAAAAGCCCCACTTATACGAGCAAGGAGTTCTTAAACAATCAACTACAAAGTGTACATCATAAAACAAAGTTTTCCTTATTGGACAGTTTTATCTGATGGCTGTACAACAAAGAGTCTGTGCTATTCAGACAGCATTCAAATATTGATTCTCAATATTTGTATATGGTTTAACAACCGTAGCACACAAGTTGTACAAACTTTTAAAGTGCTGTGAAATATTAGACAGACAGAAACGGCTGATGTCAGACTTACTTGATGTAACCGCGCTGCATACAAGGCGCCTCAGGTAGTAAGTGACAGTTGTCTTTTAACTGTAAAGATACCCTGTAAGAGATCCATTATCCCTACAGCAGACAGTTACTCCAGCAAAAGGTTATCTTGATCTTATGTATATGGATTTGGGAGTGTGGTGCATAGGCAGGTTTCTCCTGCCACTGTATTGCATTGCATACTCTTTTTAATGCATATACTCCCCCTGCAGTGAGACTGGAGGCACTTTACATCCATATTAAGATTTTTTTGTTCTTTTCCAAAGTACAAAACTTGCAAAAATGCAATATCTTTAAGTGCAAAGACCATTATACCCCAACCTTTGTAGCTGTGCTTTATTGTGGCAAGATCAAAATACAAGGTCAACAAGAGCCATTAGAGACGACTGATGTAAACAGCCAATTCCCCCATCAAGATACCATCCCACTAAGAAAAGAAAAAGCTGACAAATAGCCTTCCTGCTGATACAGGGCTTCCTTGAAAGTTTAATGCATGTTGTTGTTGTTGTAAGCTACATAAAATCGAAAGATTCTTTGGAGTCGAACACAATGTTGCTTACAAGAATTATCTAAATAGTTTTTTAAATAGTTACTCCTTAATACAGTGACTGCAGGTTTCAGCTCATATCATTTAAAAGCCAGGATTAGAAGGATAACACAATTCCGCCATTGTCTTTGGATGATATCTGAAATGGTTGCGGTGCACTTTGTGTTTCAGTCTCTTATGAGTCAAATCAATAGAGTACGAAGGTAAGTACTGACCTCTCCCTGTGTGACTTTATTTTCCTCACGACCAACACAGCCAGCAGAAGGAAAGAGAAAAGGGTAACCTTCAGCATTGTTTGTCTTACTTTGCCACTCTGTTTCTATGCAACTGTGTCACTGAATGCTAAGAGAACCCTATACGCCCAAATACAACTCCATTAATGTGCAGTTTCCAAAGGAATAATGTTTGTTACAAAGTTTGAGAGATTAATTGTGGGTTATTGTCCCTGAAATTGTGTAGGAAATATTTGTCACTGCCTTATGATCAGCCCCAACTTTTAAGAAGTATTTGCTGAGAATTCATGTTTTTAATCAGTATATTCCTGTACGGACATCTGCCTGTCCTTTTATTAAGTATCATTAAAATCCTCCTCCAACAATTTGGTTTTTCAGATGTTTATGTACCCTAAAATGTCCGACCCTGATTATACTGATCTTCATCCTTACCCTAAAATCGGGAAAAGAAAAGAAAGCCGAAACCTCCAACGCAGAGCAAACTTGTCAGTACAAAGCGGAATAACACATTGTTACATCATAGAAGAAATTATATGTTTCACAAGCTAACATGCTAAAAGATGCTAACTACATTTACCATTCTGATACGCCTGCTAGTCACCAATTTTGGTGAACATCAGACTCCACATCTCCGAGTCTGGAGCCTCAAACATGTTTAACTGAAACTGTGAATATTCAATGTTTCTTCTAATGAAGAAAAATACCACTACAGTCTAAAGAACACATGCTGGGTGCAGAGCTCTGTGGCTAGCTTGCGCTGCTCTTTCACCGGTCACTAGCATTAGTGGTGGTGGTGGGCGGGTCGAGGCCAAAACCAGAATTTCTCAATGAGGGAGAAAGATTAACTGTACTTCAAGCCCATTTTCAGTTGTTTTTCTTAACTTAGGCATGATATTAATCGCTGGGACAGCACAGTATTTTTTAAAACATTCACAGAAAGGGACTTCAGTAAATACATTCAAAAAAGCTTAAACTGCAGAAGATATACAGTAAGTTCTTATCATCACATCCGCTGTTACTCCCCACTGCACCTATTATTTCTTGCCTCAAATCAGCCTCCAAGAATGTGGGCTTCTGCTCAGTCATGACAGAACAGAGTGTATTTGTCTTTATCATCTGTTTTCATCCATTTTTTCCACCCTCTTAAAAAAGAAATAATAAAAAAAACTTACAAGAACCTTTCAAACTGTCAGACCTTAGTGACCTCTGTCCATGCCAAACTGTTTATCCTGCATCTGCATCAGCTTAACCTTGTCAGTCTCGCACCTTATTACCAACTCTGCTTATTCCATACATTACTAGTGCATGCAGATGGAGAATGTTCAGCAAACTCAGTCAGGCATAACTAATCACTCTTGCAGATTGGTTTCCCGATTTTGACAGGTAGCTCTGGTGGCTCGAGTGTATGATTATGTGCATAAATATCAGTGTTTGCACAGGTTGCCATTGTCCTAACTGGTCTCTCTAAAAACAGACTCGGAGGCAAGGTCATGACATTAACCCTCATTTTTTTCCCACCTGCTGGACATGTGTTTTAAGTTTCTACAAAACAAGAAAAAAGAAATAACTTATTTCCTTGGGGAAAACAGCACCTCCAACCCTCTTGGCAAAAGACAAAGACTTTTATGTTCGAGAAGTACTGTATTCATTTTATTTCAGCCCAATCATCCAGCAATAACTCTCAATTCTCAGATATCCGGAGTGGAATAGTAAAAGAATTGAAACTAAAAGCATTTAATCATATTTCTTTGGAGCACTGATGTGATTAGTCTCACAGAGTGATTGTTGAGGGACGACTTGTCCCGACTATTTCTCCAGAGTTCTTTGTCAAACACAAAAACCTAGACACAGATAAAGTGGAGTTGTTGTCGTCGATGCCTTTAGATACAAAACGCAGACTGTTGCTGTCTCATCTTGGGCAGAGAAGCTATTCCAAGGGGAGACATTAGTCTGCAACTCCGTTTTTCACTGCAGAGTGGCTCCTCTTAGTATGGCTCCAGCCTGACAATTCAATCCACTGTTCGTTTTCATGCACCGGGCCTGGCAGCAAAACCACATCTGAATGCATGAAGTGGTCTCAGCAGCCCTGACTGTAAATGAGGCCCAGACATTGTTGTACATCACATAAAGACCAATGGGGAAAAGCTCCGTTTTCAATTATTAAAATGCATGGGGATTCTCTGCGGTCTCTTACTTTTTCTAAGGAAGCTTAGTCTGCCAAGATTTATTTTTCTTTTTTTAAAGGCATGGTGTCTTTTACCTCCTGTTATGTTGCAAGTCAAATTGACCTGTTCCAATTTCTTAAACTGAGAAAGCATATTCCTTTCAGCATCACACCTTCTCTGCTGGCCTCAGTGTAATGAACTTTAAAAAAAGAAATAAATCATTTTCAAACAGAGACATCCTTCCCCAGCGTCTTAATATTACACTGATAATCTTTTAGTCAATTTGACCCAGTAGTAGGTCTATGTGCTGCAAAACATTTTCATAAAAGCTTTTTAGTTCTTCAATTCTATTTTCTTCCTCTTCTCTCTTTTACCAACTTCATTATATTATCCGACGGCAGTCAATTTTCGGTGAGTCTCCAGCTTCACTTCACTTGCAAAACAGATAAAAGAGGAGCTAATGTAAAGGTCCTACCATCCTTGCACTCTGCCCGAGTCTTTAATGCACTACTAGCTGTATCATGAGTAAAAGGTGGAGTACTCACAATGCCCTAGAGCTAATCGACAAGGTGCAAGATATTTTTCATCAGCTGACAATAAAGAGCTGCTTCGAGGCCGTTTGTCACAAGGAAGTGTGAATTAACAGTGATTTGCCTCATGGTGTCTACACAGGATTACAGCTGCAATGCAGTATTGAGAAAACTGATCACTTCCTGCAATTTGTTGCATGGCTGTCTTGTGTGAAACTATCAAGCTGTCAAATATTCACCTTGGGTGTATTAATATACATATATATACTTGTCATCCTTACAATTCCACGACACAAGCGCCTCACTATTATAATAATACCAATTTACTGGAGGTGGCATATACATTTTAGATGGTTACAGGGTGGAACCAAACTGCACATTGCAAATCCAATTTTCTCATCCATCACTCTTGCAAATGACAAGTGTCATGACACACCAAGCTCACTTGAACACACTGCAAAGACCACAGCCGTGCCAACCTGCACATCATTTGTTCCAGCGTGAGAGGAAATAATAATAACATTTAAAAAAGGGGGGAAAACGTAAAGTTTGTTTTTGTACCAAGAAAACAAAATGAACTACTCAAGCATCTTTGTATAATAGCTGATTAAATTTAACAGACAAATGTATAGTATTATAAAATAAAGTATAAACCTGTGTTGTTTTTGCTTAAAACTGACAGCCCAATAGCTCCTGCTTGTGACTAAGGGAAAGGAAAAGCAGAGGTGACATATGAGAAGAAACTGCAGAAAATGATGAAATACTAATTCACTGAACAGTCAGTCAGAGAGTTATCTCTCCCTCCAACTTACTCTGGAAACTATTCAGCATGCTGACTCGTCTGAAGTGCCGTCAAAAGGCCGAGATGAGAACACCCTGCGAGAACTTCATAAATGGTTGGCCTCACATGATCCGAAGGGCAGCCGAGGCTGGCTGTGGCTGGTGTGTTAAGGCCATGGAGGTATTAAGAAAGCAGAATTTCATGTTTAAAGATGGTGCACTGTTCATTCCTATGAAACTAGCTCAAATGTGCTGAAAAGGTTTTCTCAGGCTTCTGCAGGTTTCTGTGATGAGCCCATAGAGCATGCACATTAGAATCCTTCCTGCAGGCTTTGTTGCGGAAACTTCCTAATTTAAAGATCCGATCTTAACTGTTTGGTAACTATGGTAATAAGGGTTACGACCTGATTTAGGAAAAAGCAATTATAGATCAATAGCTCCTAAGTTAGTATTCCTACCCTAACTTAAGATAGAAAAAAGGGTTTACCCAAAGTATCCTTCCCAAAAAAACTGTCTCAACTGCTGTTGTACATTTCTCAGAAAGGACATCTTTGAACCCCTCTAAAATATTAATATTTGTAAGAAATTAGTATTAGTATTGAAACAGATTACTTTACATCTTCTGCCATTAAACATTTATCGACTCACCTGGAAAAACTGCATTTATTTTCAAAGTGTTGGCATGTTACATTTACGACTGTAAATTATACAATTTTGTACAATCTTGTACATTGAGTATTTCCATTCGCCTCCCTCAGAGGAAAATGTACTTTATACTGCAATACATTTATCTGATAGCAAAATAATTCAGATCATGAAAACAATATATTATCACCTAATTATGTTTTATAAGCAGAATTTTAATGTTACCAACTGGACCTGAGCCTCCCCGATTTCAATAAATAGCACTTCATCAGATGTTGAAGTCCGTGGAATCACCTCTCTGTTTGTGTGTGGTCCGTGTCTTGACTTAGTCGTGTAGTGTGTGCATTTTTAAGATTAAAATATAAAAAAATAGTTAAATATCTCCATATGCTGCGGTCTCCCATGTTTTTAAAATCTGTTAAGATCTGAAAATCCTTTAGTGTGTACCCGGCTTTAGTGGCTTCCTCTGGCTGTGCCAGCTGCCTTCCTGCTGTAATTACTCTAATGGCTTTTTGAGACTTTTCAAATTGTACTGGACAAAATAAAACAAATCGTGACTATACACAGAGTCACGCTGGTGTGTTTGTGATGCTCAGGTCAGGGCAAAGGATTAGGATTACAGGCTGGGTTACATGTTGGGAAGAAAAGTAGTCAGTGTAATATTGCAATACGACCCTGTGTGTGTGTGTGTGTGTGTGTGTCTGTGTGTGTGGGGTATATGCGTATGTTTATGGGAAATCTATAAAAGCAAAGCAATGGCACTCTGGAGAAACCTGATTAGGTTGGAGCTGAGCTCAGAAATCAAAATTAATTTGGAAGATGCTCCCGCTCTCTACCATTACCTGAGGCAGAGCCATTAAGTTAAGGAATAGCTGCTCAGCTGCACCACGTACACGCTTCATCTAAACTGAGCTCACACAGCCTTCTATTGGTTGCTAGTGCAGCACTGATGCAAGCTTCTGCTATGTGAAGTAATTAACATCCACAGCTGTATCGTAAGGAGCATTCCTCATTGTCCTGGTCTCTGAATGCAGGTTACATGCAGTATAGCTAAAAAGGACATTAGTCAGGTTTTAGTGACAAGGTCCAAACAAGAGGATTCATCCTATAGGCATGTTCTCCTTCAAGCAATCAATAATTTGCTTGATTGTAGTCTGAGGTTATACATTTTAAAAGTTAGTCATTAGGGACTAATAGGTATTCATGTCTCTCCGCCAGTCATTCATTAGCCAAACGTAAACCCATCTGAGCGCTCTGTGTCTGCGAGTATGCGCGCCTCTATTCACATATGCACTATAAGCATGTGTGCCTTTGTGCTTTGGCATGCAATGACATATTTACATTATCTCATTTCCCCACAGGAGCTGCGTTTCAGACAGACATGCTCCTTTGTACTTGAACACAAGCTCCAATGGGACTTGTGCTTTTAGCAATTCTCTCTTATCTTCTTTTACCCTCTGTGATGGCATGTAGGGTGAAATTTTCATTTGCTAAACTTACGCCAAGTAGAACAAGAATGCAGCGGCATTTTACAACAGGAGAGCCATAAAACGGGTTAGAGATAACTATGAAAAAGGTGGCTCCGTGTTATTTATTTTATCAAGTTGCACTCGAGAGCGTGTCCGTTTAATGATGTCTCAGTTATAGTTCACTAATGGAGAAGTGAATGTGTCAACAACCTAAGGCCCGTGCTTAGTCAAGGACAGTTTGCCTTTGGAGTGGAATGTCGTAAATGAAAGCAACTATTGATATTGCAGCAGGAATCAAATATTTTCCTTGTGAACGCTTTGAAACTCACTTTCTACCAAGAAGTATTCCTGATATATGCTTTGATTATCTGTGGGCTTAGGCAGACATTGGTTTGGAGCTGGGTGTCCACATATCCCCTAGCCTTAAAATTAAGCTCAATAAGCCAGCCTTTACTCCAAAGATTCATGATTTTCAAAATCAATCTGTTCAACTTCTCGTATGGCGGGAAGATGTAGTTACGGATGGATGAGAGATAATCATGGAGGTGACACAGAGGGACATCCAGCCAATCCCAGGACTTCACTGCTGTTTTCTTTCATCAAACATGAACAAAACACTCAATATCATCTCCTATAGGCCACCCTCTGTCAGCCATATCATCGTAGCCCTCGCACTGTTTCAGATCAGGGCCAGCCTTATGTCCTAAAGGTGTCTGTTCCAGAGAAATGTCCATTCAGCAATATGCTATAAATCTCTGCTGGAAGACAGTCCAGCTGTGGGCTCCTTACGTTCAAAAGTGACAGATCATTACCATTAAGTACAAAACTTATCCTTTCATATGGAAATGTATTAAAAAATCTCTCTATTCCACAAGGTAGCAGAGGGGTTACCTCGATCCATTTTAGCAGAATACATTTCAGAGCCAGTAGTAATAATTTATCACGCAATTCATATTTCAGAGAGGGATCTGACACATCTTTACAAGGTAGATTCAGCTCGGAAAGTCAGAGACTATTTTTTATCTGGATTATAAAATACTTTTGAGCTAGCAGTTCCAAAACTTAGCTACTGTATATCTAACTTCTGTTAGTCACGTCACCCTCGTAACTGCTTCACGTCCAGTACTTACATACATTTATTTACGTAAACTGCCTTTAGTAACACCTAACACCTTAACCTAGCTCAGTGGTTTTGCAGCCTAAATTTGGTGAAACTGCTGCTTTTTTTAATTCCAACTGCGATCCATATGTGTATATATAATGACGTGTGTGCTAGTTTTAGAAAGCTCCACTGTACAACGAGCCCCTTTTGACAAATGCTCATATCTGTCATTATGTGTGGTATTGACAAGCGCTCTATTCTCTCGTTCAGGTTGGAGATCTTGTTGGACTCTTGGTTGTTTGACAAAAAAAGCAAAATTATTAATTGACATGAAGGCCATTTTCGAATAGAGACATGGGTTAAGATCTCCGCCTTATACCTATCCGCTGAGGAAATCTTCCATAATTTCTTCTTTATTTCTTCTATTTTAGTCAAACTACAAGAAAGAAATCGGGCAAACTGGAAGAAAATGTCCCCACACTCCAACATAAGGGATATTCCCTCTTTAAATTCCCCGATGCAGAAACATTTCTCTCTACCTTGCTGTTAGTTTTGCAGAGAGAATTATTATTATTATAAAGACTGTTTCCAATATGCTTGTTCATTAAGAAAGTTAAAAACAATGTATCTGCAGCTACATCATTAGTTGTAACACAATCTTGGAACCAATGGCTATCGGCCTATTGGCTCTCCTTTTCCATTCACCAGTCACTGTTTACAGGCTGATTACCAACATTGTGTAAACATGCTTAAGCTAATCTCTTTAAATAGACACTTGCATATGAATGCAGATATTTTTTTTTACAAGTGGAATAAAAAACTGAATTGTAGTCTGCATTTTAGCCAATGTGTTCTGCCTCTTTCGCTCCCCACATGGACTGTTTATCTTCATGCGACCAAAGCCTGCTCAAACATGATTGGTCAATAGTACTCAACAAACAGAAACCAGAATGCTTCCAAAACCAAAATCTTGTCCTGTTGCCTATAGATTCTGCTTTCAGATGCAGACATCTGTTTATAGAGATTTATTGTAACATTGCTCTTACAATTCCCGGCACCCCCGCTCATCACTGACTCCCACTTTAAAGAAGGTGTCAAGTCTCAGTGCCTTCGGTGGCTTTTATGTCAGGAATGATAACAAGATCTCTTATTTCCTCTTGAATAAAGCTGTTTGTTTTAACTGGTTCAGAATTCTTCAAAGGAATTGAAGAGAGACTCTTTAACATTCTCATTACGTTGATCTCTCCTGGCAGAGGGAGAGACAGAATGTGACAGAGGAAAAATGGAGGAGACTAAAGTTGAATGAAGAAGAAGTGTAGACCTGTGTGTGTTCATGTGTGTGTGGTAGGTAGGTAGGTAGGTAGGTTGGGAGTGAAATCTGAGTGAGATGAGTGAGATGGTGAGGGCAGCAAAAGTTGTGGAACAGCGGATTTTCAGTAAGCTAATGAGCGTACCAAGGGGCACATTAGTTATTTATTTCCTGAGCTTGTTTCGTTAAGAGAAGGGCACACCAATTAGCTTTGAGGAGATGACATCCCTAAGCGCCCTTGTGCTCGGCTGCGAGGCAACACAAGAGCCCTGTCTGAAATGCTAAACAACTTGTAGGGCCCGGCGCGAGGGGGAAGGGGAAATAGCGTCACGCGTGTGACCCGGCGTGACACCTCTAAAGTGGCGTGGCCAGCTGGAACTACATTATGCGGGACAGAGAAAAAGAGATGGGGACTATCTTGAAATCCACCGCACCCAGAGAAGGGAAGAGAGGTTATGTGGACGGATGGCTTAGAGGATGTCGCTCTGCATATGAAACAGGGTGTGACATTATTTCTCCGCTTATATTCTCTTTTTCCTTTACCTAAGGATTGTTTAATGAATATCAGCTCAGGTAAAACACTGTTGTGTTTTCTATTAGACTGTATAAATTGTTACTGCATTATTCGTAATGAAGAAACAATGTATTTCAGATTGTAATCTGTGGCTCAGGAAAAACATAATGTTGTGATCAATAATGTCTTTAAAAGGACAAGATGAGAATGAAAGTGAAAGAGCCGGAGCTGCAGCAGTATGTGTTCGCTGCAATTCAAACAAGTCACGGCTCAACCTGATGCACACACATATGCAATTTCATTCTAAGATAGCCAATAATATGTAATGTGTCCACATTAAAATGTCTAAAATTGTATACATTTTCAACAATGTTCAAGCCAATCTATCTATCTATCTATCTATCTATCTATCTATCTATCTATCTATCTATCTATCTATCTATCTATCTATCTATCTATGGCTTTTAATCAGAATAATTAATAACAATATAGTTGCATGATAGTCACAAATAAATAACAAATAAATCTTTATCTGTTCACAATGTATTTAATAATCTAATCAACATGGGAGTGGTCAAATATGCTTGCTTTGTACAAATGTATGAAAATATATTTACTTTGGAGAAACCGTTATTTAAAAAAAAAAATGAAACTGCTTAATTCAGCATTTTTACCAGTTTTAATCACCTAGTATGTTTATTTTAGAGACGATAAGACCTCTGCAGATATTTCAGCTCCCAGTGAAAACCTCCTGAATGATCAACACTGACGGAATCCTACTTCTTTTGTTATTATTTTGATTTAGAGAATAATAGTAAATATATATATATATATATTGTGCATCTAATGCAGTCATAAAGTCAGTCCTGTGGATCTCACTCATGAAAAATCTGACTCTTAGACAATAATGACATTTTTCAAATACCAGGTGATGTTTTTTTTTTTTTTTTAAGAGAACACATTAAGCACATCTCTTGATGTTACACATAGAAAATGCCAACATGAACAAAGATCAAAGGCAAACACCTCGAGTCATCCACACCAGAAATTCCTATTTATGAACCTTCATTAAATGAGGCGATGTGCTCCAAAGAAAAGAGGACGGAGCCTCGTTTGAAATGTCAGCCTTCTAAGATATTAATTGGAGCTGAGGCCCTCCAATCAAGGGAACAAAACAGTGCGTCCACAGAGGTGAGTGGTAATGAGCTGCGCTTTGTATGTGGGGGAAGTTTGGCTGATTGAAACTGCACTGCAGCGTCTGACCAAACCGTACACATTGTCACTTAGCCCATAATAAGTGCAGCATCCTCCTGGATTTCTCCACTGTGTGATTTCATGATAGGGAGGTTACAATAGTTAGAGGTATTATTAACATCATGCCTTCCAGTGCAGTGTAAAATACAAGAAATCATGTTGATTTGGTTAGTTTCTTTGAATAAAAAAAATGTGGATGACAAGAACATTAAAATCCTCATTCATAGCATTTGTGTAGCTCCTATGTGGCCAATTTAGGAGAATCTCTTAAAAAATAAATGCAGCGTCAGTCCAAACATAATAACTCTTTGTATTGTTCAGTAATTTATGAAGGATGTTATCATTAAAAGCAGCTAAAGGACTAAATGAAGACAATTCACTACAGACCTTAAAGGCATGTACTACTGCTGAGACATCTGCACATGATTAGCCTTTAGTTAATAATGTTTAGCTTATAAGATGTGTCACTTCAAATGAGTATATGTGCTACCAAAGTGTCACAAGAAAGGAAGGAGAGAACCAGGCTAGCATGAACACACAGACGGTTGTGGTGGGCGGTCAGACAACTTGGACTCCTGCTGTATTTGTGCAGGCTAATTCCTGTTTTTTGTTCTTCCCTGACATCAAAATCAGTAGCTATGAATAAAAGACTGTGCAGTAAATGTCCACGTTTTAATGTGATAATTGTAGTTTTCCCAGACTTTGATAACATAGATACGCTGCTATTGTTTCATGTAAGCAGTGCTCAGATAGTGCTGTTACCAACGTTATGACTTCGATATGAAACCCTGCAAAAATATCTCGATACAGACACTGAAACAACACCAATATAGACTTCAATGTTTTTATTATTTTAAAATAGAGATTTTATGCAGTAATCTGATGTCCCCTAAACTTTTCTTTATGCTATTTGTTTGATATCTTTGCAGCCATATATCGCTTATTAAACAGTGTTTAATGAGACTTTTTGGGGAGTAAAGAGTTCAGGCGGAGAGTGGAACTGCATCACATGATACAGAACAAACACAGACCGTCTCCTCTCAAACGACAATACAGGGCGTTTGTACAGGCGGCAAAATACGACTCATATTTACATTTTAGACTGTCCTCCGCCGCCATCCTGCTGACGTAGTAGTAGTGATTGACAGTGTCAATCGGTGGTGTGTGCTATTTTTTAGAATGATGAGCTGCAAGTGTCATTTTGACAAATACTGATAAGTTGCGCTAAGGTTGCATTGACATTGTCTACTCTAATTTATTAGATTAGATTATATTTTTTAGTTGGAAATCTTGTTGAAGAAAAAACATAACATTTTTAAGAAATTCAGGTGAAGTTCTGTGATGAGTTGATGCAGAAAAAAACAGCAAAAATCAGAAAACACCACAGATATCTAACAGCTAACACTACTTCTCACCTGCGAAAATACATTTCTTTATGCTGACTGGAGGTGACGTTACTTGGGGCATCCTTGGGGTTGATGTGTCCACTGTTATCAATAATTAAATGTTTGGGAGTCAGCCTCCTCACATTGTCTGTAAACTCCTTGTTTGTTGCTTTCACTCCCACTGCTGTCTGAGTCTTTACTCCAACTCCCTCCTGGATGAGTAAGCATCATCTGCCCGTCGTTATAGGAAGATTTCTCCACAGTCTCTCCTGTCTCTTCTAACTGAACAGCCGTGTGTTTTGTTTTTCTCTGCGGCCTCAGACCAATGCAGACATGTCACCGCCATCTGCTGCTGCCTGGTCCAAAGTGTCACAGCCTCGCCAGCTTGGTGCAGACACGGCCTGAGAGTCTGACACTGAGGCAGAGCTGCAGCATTTTATCTCCTCTTTTCACGGGTCCTGTAAGCTGCTCAACCCCAGACTTTATTCTGTTTTTAATTTCTAAGCACTTATAGTAGAAGTAATAACCACATTTTTCAAAACATCTCCTATGCTGGAATATTTCTTAATTTTCTGTTTGTTTGTGCATAGAATGCTGTGCTACTAGCCAAGGCCCACATGTATATATATATATATATAAATGGCATTAGATGCCATCTGCATTCACATGCTTGTGCTTGTGCATCTGCACCTGTCAGATAATCACCCCTGATAAAAATGTCATATTTTTACTACGTTCCTCAAGGTTGTCATGAAACCTCTGCTGCACTGGAGAAAAAAGAAATTATCCATATCCTCTCGGTTTATCAGGTTCTACTTATAAGAAGAGATCCATGTCTTTTGATTATCCACAATCTGTAAGTCGCACAATAACTCTGCTGTATCAGTAAAAAAGCTATTATAAGAACTCACACACGGCACCAAACAAAGCATTGTATCCCTGCAATCAAGTTTGTTTATCCTTTTGGTGACAAAAAGCACGAAGGCTATAATTTATGTTAGTTACTTCATAATTTAGCAATTTGAGAGGCACAGAGGTTGATTTTAAGAGTAACACGCACCGCAAGCTTCTTTGTCTTAGTAATTACACCGGGACCAGAGCGCCGCTTAGACATGATGGACACAAGATGGAATGCTTCAGAGGAGAAGACTGACTTTGTAAAAATGTACTCTATTGTGCATAGATAGCCGTGTGGCCTCTGATCTTGCTACAGTTCTTATAATAGGCCACACACACTCTTTATTGCTATTGTTGAGTTATTCCTGGGAATACCCCTGTTTAATATCACAGCAAGATGATTCAGCCTTCACGTCCTCTTGGCGCCACATGCTGAGAGGAAAAGGGAGGACATAACTAGAGGGAGGGCTAAATATAGGATGCGGAGGCTAAGGCAAGTCATGGATGAAATCATTATCAAACCCAAAAAATGACGGACCAAGAAGGAGCTGAACACATCAATTGAATAAAGAAATTGTAGGAATGTCTCTTATAGCGGACTGTGTTAAACTGGTATTTTATTAGCCAGTACCCACTGTTGAGAACAAAGTCATTAGACAGGAAAGAAAACCTTCTGCTGCCCCTACAGTGGCACCCTGCTGTGTTTGAACTCGAGCTGGGTATCGGTACTCAATACCTTTAAGGGACTGACCCAGATAACCCAGTACCAAGTCGAACTTCTCAGATCTAAAAATGACTACTTCTGTGGTTTTGCTCTTTGGCCCACTAACTGCAGCAGCTACAAAACCATACTGCCTCCCCTCAAAAACGTCAATATAGGTTGTTTGTACAGGCAGCAAAATACGACTCATATTCGTTTTTTCCCCCTAAACCTTGTTCAGTGGTTTTGTAGCATAAAATCAACGAAACTTCAGCAACTGAGAACCGTACGTGTATGTATAATGAAATGTGTGTTATTTTTAGAACGCCGCTGTATCATGAGCTGCTTTTGAGAAACACTCTTATGTTGTAATGGATGGTATTGGGAAAAGGTCTACTTTGGCCATTTAGGTTGGAGATCTTGTTGCTGAAAATATTTGAGCTGGCAGTTGCCACCAAATTGTTCAAAAGTATGACTTTACTACATAACTGCAGCATCTGATTCAAATCATGCAATGGTTGTGGCATTTGCTAGTTATGGGAAGTAAGAACCGGTTCAAAAAGTGTCCGATCTATCAATTGCCCATAGGAAAACAATAATTCATGCGTCTACGCTGCTGGAAACTTGGTGAAAAGTAAGAAACATTGCAAAGGTTGGCTTCTTTTCATGAAGAAAGATGACAGTATTATTGCTAAATGTCATTTCAAGTAAGACTGGAAACACTAGCAATTTGGAAACATCTGCCTTTATGGTATTCCTTAAATTCCAGAAATGTCATGAATTAGTTATAGGTTACAGAGGATACATATCCTGTTGTAATAGCACTAGTACATATTTATAACACCAGGACAGTTTAGCAGATAATAATAATCAAGTTGTAGCATTGACGCTGAAAAGCTTCTTCCTCACAAAAAAACTGACCAGAAATCAAAAAGGGAATTGATGAGGAATTGGACAGATAAGCAGAATTAATAATGGCTTTGGTGTCATTTAAAGCCTGACACCTACCAGCCTCCCCCCTCCTTGGTATCGGTGTCACTTTAAGGATACCCAGCCGTAGCTTAGACAGATATGTGCTGGAGAACACAAGGGTGCATATTAGGGCGAGCAGTAAACTCAGTAGGAGTTCCTGTAATGTTTTTCGATTGCCTTAATGTCTGCCTGGTTAAATTTTTGCCTTTCTCTTTGTTATATCCTTCAATAAAGTTTCTTCAGAGAAGTGAGCCAAGAGAGATTTTCTCCAGCTGCAGGGTGGAATGAGGCGAGGCGAGCAGTGAAGAAATTTCCTTTTCAACATATTTACTTCTCAGATAAGAAGATGCTGCTGTCACCCACTGTGACTGTTCATTATTACATAGGAAGCCGCGTGGTGTTCCTCATTGGACTTGCCAGGCATTGCACCATATTCCTGAAGGGGTTGATTGCAAAAGCACTTAGTCATCAAGTATAAAGTACACATGCAGCTCTTCATATCATTAACCTCTAGTTGTTAGAAACACAACTAATTCATATTCTGCAGGGACTGATGCACCTTATTACCGCACTGAGAGAAAATGAATAGAATAATTGGATTGGGTATTACTGGCTAAAAATGAAGTCTGATTATTTTGATGTTCAACCCATTCTTTGTGATAATTCATTTACTTTTGTCCTTTGCGTGAAATACTTGGATTGAAATGCCAATTTTTCCTCAAACAACATTGTCCTCGATCCATCCTCTTATCGCAAAACACAGCTTATCATCCTCTACGCGAATCAATTACGCACAAAGACTTTGGCAAATTTACACAGCAGGGCATTAGCTTTGATGAGGGAGCCACATATCCAAACTATTTACCTCTGTAATGTTTACCCTTTCTGTTTATCCTCCAAAATACATTACCCTGTTTGTGTTTTTCCCCCTGCCCATCTCCAATTCTTTATTACCAGAGCATTACTAAGGCATTTGCCACACTGTATACATTTTCATTAAAATGCTCCATCCCTTTTCAAAATGCATGAGTGTCTTTAATTTAAGTGAAGAGGCAGTGAACCGCTGCAAAGCTTTAATTTCAGTTTCTCATGACCCTCCCCTCTCCCCCCTCCCTCTTCCATCTTCACACACTCGCTATTCCCGAGGGACACGCAGAGAGAGGAAGAGATTTGGGTGTTTTAAGGAAGGACCTCACCCACCCAGAAAACGCTAACAAACTCCAGCCATATAGCATGAAGGGGAAAGAAATGCTTACATTTGTATAAATTAGCATGCAGCATAAAAAGGCAAGGTCAGAAAATGCTGGTATTCACATCGGGTGAAAGAAAATTCAAGGTGGGGAGTATATGTGAATTTTAATCAGATATTTTATTTCTTTAAGACACATTATACAGGCTGTGTGGCTTCACTATGAAATTGTGTCCCATCCTATTGCCTGCTCCTGTCCTTTATAAACCTCCCACCTGCCAAACACATGTCAAATTATTCCCACTTTCTCTGTTCTGATGTCATGAATACACGGTAAAACACAGGGGCCTCGAGCGGATACGTGCAAAGTGCTTTCAGACGTATTTTAAGCATAATTTACACAGTGTCTGGCGCTTTGCATGAGACGGGTAGCTATACCAACCCATTAATCATAGTCAGGTCTGGCGTTCTTATCTCCCCGTCTCCCATCAGCTCAGCCAAGAGGAACTAAGACCATCTCCACGGACCTTTCAATCAGCCACTTTTAGATGGGTATTTGAATTAAACCTTAAAGGAAATTCATAGGCATAAATTCAGGGTCTGACCATCTCATCTTCACAAATACAGTAAACAGCAGCGGCTTCTTTAGCATTAAAATCATCCCCCCGAGGTGATAAACAATGCCACAGAGATTCTGGATCTCTTCAAAACAGATGTTTTTCATGGTGTTTGGCAAGAACAAATTGTCAGAAAAACACACAGCAAAGCAGACATAAATTATGCCAATAAAAATGGATTAGTTTGGCATCAGATTAAAGGCTATACAATATATCTGTGTTGAAGGGGCAGGTTTATGGAACCGGCAGTTATTAGCAGGACACTGCCTTAAGGGGATTGGATGTCTCTCGTCATGTTTAATATGATATAATGAAATGAAAACAAATGTTGTCCTAAGGGAATATTGCAACATTTCCTGAAATTATTTTTGCTTTCTTGCAAAGAGACAATAAAATTGACACCACTCTTGAATCAGTAGGGCGAACATGAAGCTACCTGCCAGTGTATCTTAGCTTAGCATAAGGACCAGAATAACAGGGGAACAGCTGGCCTGGCTCTGATGTTAACGCTAACCAATTAACACATTTACAATTACTTTTCTTTAATCTGTAAAACTAGGTGTAAAAATGACACATCGTGGTGTAATGTGCCTGATTTTTTCTTGGCCTTGTGCAGTAGTGTCCAAAAGTTTTCCCTGGAAACCTCACCATGACAACAAGATCCCACGGAGTGGAGAAGGAGGAGATACCGGGTCAAATGACGTCACATTCTTGGGGTATAACACATAGAAATAATAGGACCTCATGGGTGTACTTGGCCTGACAAAACAGGGAGTTCTGTGATCGTGCACCACCTGTTGAGCCTTTCGGCAGGTTCGTGTTATACCCCAAGGATGTGACGTCATTTGACCCTATATCTACAATCCCTGCAAGATCCCACGAGCTGGTGGCCCCTGGCCTTTTTTTAGGAATTTAAGCAGCAACACTTGCAGCACCACTATGACCGCCAAGATGTTACCTAACACGCAAAAATGCAAGAGCTTTGGGTTTTTTCTCTGGCAGTCAACTGACCTGATAGAAAGCAGAGTCAGCGTACACCGTGTCACTTCAGCCTGCCAAGCACAGTTAACATCAGATCATGTTTGATTCCTGTCAGCATCGGTAACCACAACTCTGTGGCAACTCGGTCCCTTTAGCACCCCTCACTAAGGCTGTCCCTCACTTGACCTGTAACACTGTTTGGGAATGTGCAGTCATAACATGTTATGCCCTAATCATAACATCTGTGGACAGAAGCATATGGGAAAGCTCTTGTTATGAACACTAATGACAGCTGAAGCCTTGAACTGGAGAGGACAAGAGCCTCAGAAGAGCTATAATATGCACATTGTGATTTTTATTTCTCTTCTCCGCTCAGGTCAGCTGTTGGAGTTTTTAGAGGTTTGATTTGGCCCACATAAATCTGTCGCCCCAGTGGGCAGCTGTTCGGCGTGGCCGCTTTTGCATCTCCGCAAGGTCGTGTGGGAACTAAATGGCAGGGGTGGGAACCCAAAGCTGACTTTAACGCTAACTTGGCTCCAAAAAAAGCTGGCATGTAGACATACAAAGGAGATGGGAGGAGAGTTTGTCCTCACAGAGTCAATGGATGAGGGAGCTTTTATAGCCACCCATTCAGCCTCTCCTTTTCACTACAACACTGGGATTATATAGCTGAACTTCACTCGGCTTCACTGATACCTGAACATCTTGATAGCTTTGCCGATTTTAACTTTTAAAAGTGTGCCGGCTATAAATAATGACTTTCCTCTAATTGGGCTGATAATGTAGTTAGTGTTTGATTTGCGCTGTTCGGTGGTGTTCAATATAATCAACATGTTTTGCTGTTGAATGGCCACGGTCCACTGAAAATGGGCTGGGTCTAACTGTCTGGAGATGGTTACGTTATATTTAAATACAGATTAATCATAAGAGCCTAATTCATCACCATGACAGCTGTGAAAACATCCTGCCAAACCCCCAATCCACTCCTTCCTCCTCTCCGTCCCCTCCGGTCTTTTCAGATTCCCCCTTAAAAAGGACCACTTTTTGAAATCCCCATGCATGGCTGTAGAATATGTATGGCTATGAGGATATTCATATGCTAATAGCTGCGGAGCTGAGAGTGCAAAATTAACCAAGCTTGACAGAGGCCCATGTGACCCCGAGAAGATGTCAGGAGGCCAGGGAAAACATCGATCATGTGACACCGGCAGAGTTGAGGCCGGCCGAGGCTCGGTCAAGATGGATGCTCTCTCCGGCAGCACATATAAATCTCTGGGAAGGTTTGAAAATATTGAAATTAGAGCTGAATTATAACAAATAACGTTGGCTGCCTCTCCTCAGGAAACGTGTCATCCATTCTCTTCCCTGTCGCTATCTGCCTCTGTCAGAGTGTGTGTGTGTGTGTGTGTGTGAGAGAAGAAAAACAGGGAAAAGGTGTTTCATGAGACACAGGCAGAGAAAAAAAAGCTTGTGCATGTGTGCTTTCAGCTCGTGTGTGGCCAGTAATTTGACTCTAAAAGGGGTCGGGTGTTGAGGTGCAGTGTAAGATAGTATGAGTGCTGTACTGAGCAAAACATGACAGAGGACCCTGCAACTGATTCATAAGTAACAGTGAAGATAGTGTGAAAAGTGTGTGGGAGAGGAAGACAGTGAGAGCAGGAGCCTCTGGTTATGTGACCTCCCTGAAGCCAGGATGCATGTGACCTCATTTTCTGGAAATGCTTTCAGGTAATGGCATCTGTGTGGCCTGAGAGGTAAAACTACAGACTGAAAGCCACTGACTTGTGCTTCACGCAAGTGCTGTACAGCAGCAGCCCCTAGCCTCACCTAGGAGTGAAACGCTCCATTCCTATAAGCACTACATTCACACACGGCAAATTGATTCATGAATCATTCAAATCTTTCAGCACCTACCTGACAGCGAGGTCTGAAAATGGCCTCCTTTAAGATCAACTCTGCCGTTAAAAGGGTACAATGCTTTTGATGTAGAATAAAGTGTATTTCATCATCGCACTCGAGCGGCAGCGGGGAAAGGCGTTCTCGCTCTAACTTTTTGGTTTCACACCAAAAGTCGACAATTTGCAAAACATCAAGACAGTATAATGGCCGTCTTCAAAGGGCCTCTGAGTGAAAATGATATCCTGTAATGGTACAGTGTAATCTCACAACAGGATATTAGTCTGTTAAGTGCTCACACCGCCTAATAACACTGCATTCTTCTCTTATTAATGATACCACGGCAGGAAGTCTAGCTCTTCTATTTATTCTAGTGTTCGCCCTCTTAACAATACAGATTGCACTTGGCATTGGTGTTTACACAGAGAGAAGGAACATCATCAGCTTTTCTGCTTGTGTGTGTGTGATGTATAATATGAATTTCTTTCAGACAATAACAGATAATTACTTGCTTGTTCACGGCTGATACCACTGAGATAACCGATTATTTCACCTTTTTGTATTTTAAAAAGATGTTTATGAAAGCTTATGTACACCTGAGGGTAAGAAAGGCTCAGATGTAGAAAGCAGAGATGGATGATTTAATATTACATAGTTCTGGGTTAACCCAATCTAACTGACATTACTGCTGTTAATAAAACAAAGACAAGGAACAGTTCAGACTTTGCAAATGTTCATTTGTTTTTTTCTAGTAAAGTACCGCATATTTTGTTCCCTAGTCAGCGTTCTGCAGATGTTCTTGTTTTCTGTGTTTGTTTGCAGATAAGAAGCCAACTTCAAGATGATACTGCCCCCTACTGTATCAGAGATTATTCCAGCAAGATCACCAACCTAAACGACAAAATAGAGCGTTTGTTAATACCACCCATAACGACTCATATGAGCGTTTGTCAAAAATGGCTTTCGGTACAGAGCAGAGCGTTCTGAAAACAGCACACACGTCATTATAAATACAAGTATGGTTCGCAGTTGTAGTGTCAGTTGCGAAAACCACTTATCTAGGTAAAAAAAAAGCCTGGTAAGGCATTAAAACAGACAGTTTGAAAAGCAAATAAATGTACCTAAATGCCAGAAGTGAAGTAGTTACCACGGTGACAGGATTATCGTATATTACATAATAAAAAGTGGTTCAAGTCCGCTGTTCGTTGTGTGGCATCCACCATTTAAACTCCTTATTGCCATCAATCCCTAATGCTATGTCAGCAAGATAGCAGTGGAGGACAATCTAAACAGAATTATAAGTCGTATTTTGCTGCCTGTACAAACACCCTATATATTAAAGATTTTGAAGGGAGACCAGTCTGGATTATTCACTGGCTTTTTATTATTGGCTCTATAATTTCATTATCTAATCAATACATAATATACATTTCTCATTATCCGCCAATGATTTGTTATTTATTAGCATTCCTTCTTTGTGCCACATGTGCAGCATCTGTGTATATGCATGTGTAAGAAAGAGCGATCTGTGCACCCCGGGCCATACGCAGCCTCAGCAGAATATAGATCCCCTGGCTCCCCTGTAAAGGCAGCTTTATCAGTGGCACAGATGCATGAGCTGCATTCTTTACAATCTCCCCACACACACACGCACACACACACACTGTGTTATAACCATAGACTGGTTATAACAGGTGTTGGAGTGCATGTGTGTCCAAGAAACACACAAATGCATGTGTTCAAGTTCACATGTGTGCACAATGAAATGCTGCACCTGACATCCAGGATTTTCTCCCTTAGAATGAATTCAGCGGTTTTTTCTTGTTTGCAGCAGTTGGGAAATAATCCAGATATGGCTGCTCGGGTCCAAACTTCCCCACTCTAATCACAGCAAGGATGGAAGCACAATTTATTTCCTGAATGTTGGGTTTTACTCAGCTGCCACCTCTGCTCTGCTGATATTTCACCTCGGGAAAGACCATCGAATTGGACAAAACCGAATATGGGTGAGTATCTAAATCTGAACTGCGGTGAGAGGGTACTGCAGTCAGTTTGACCACTTGTGTACTCGCTGGCGTTTTGGTCGGATCTCCATCCACTGTAGCCCCAGGTGTGTCCCCAGGCATCATGACTTAATTTAGTGTTAACTTCCTCCAACTCCTCCACAGAATCTAATGACTGTGCAACTAACTAACTGGTCCTCTGAATAAGTGTCTCCATTAAATACGTGTGTATGTGTGTGTAAGAGGGTGAAGTGTGTGGGGTTGTGAGTTTCAGAGATAGAGGGAAGGTGTTTCTGCACTTCAGCATGTTTCGAGAAACCACCAGATATTATATATATATACCAGCCTTTTTAAAAATCAATACCCTCACCTTAGGCAGGTTTTATGCTTCTTATTTTCTTTTTTACAAGCCTACCACTTTCCCAGTGATAACAACCATCTAAGTTGATTTCAAACACAATGGTTTACATGGGAGTCATAAGTAGGTTTATAAAATCTGCAAACACTTCAGATCTCACTCACACCACTACTGATAAGCACAAAACTTACAGTGGCAAATTCATTTAACCCACAGTGGTGACTGTATGCATATTTTATGCATTTCTTTGACCTATAGTCAGCTGCCTTAACAATTCATTATCGGTTACACATTAACAATTTATGAAATATGCCGAACATTTTCCAGTAGAAAACCATTTTTATGACTTGACATGAAGAATGTTTGATACAAAATCAGAGTCGACTTTGACCCACTTGGTTTTTAACTGTGCCTTAGGCGATCAGATCACAAGTTGTCAGATAAGACACATCGCTGTTTACAACTGTGTATCATGTATCACCTGCTAGATGGCAAAATTGCCCTGCGCACATTTATTACGCTGGATACAACCAAAACTTGAGTCGCTAGTTGTTAACTTGCTAGCAATACCAGCCCAGTACCAATATCAGTTGTGGAGTTTTCTTCGGACTGAATCTTGTTCGCAACTCAAGATTGGACATCTGGTTTCCTTGGCACCCCAACCTCGTACACCAGTGTCCTCTACAATTTTACGACAGTTAGTGCTATCAAAAGGCCCAACACACGGCCTGCACTGATGGCCTATGTTCCTGTTACACATTAACTTTACACTACAAAATATATGTGGTCGAATGCTTCCTAGACTGCCTCTGCAAGTGGTTTGAGTGTAACCAAGTTTAAACAGGGTCTAAATTGGGAGTGAAAAGAACACATCGAGTAAACACCATGTTACTGAATTGAGAATCAGAGCTCCAATCTGTCACTATTCAACAACTCGCCCCAACAAATCCAAATAATTACACACAGCAAACAGCTGCACAATTTCCAGCTTTGTTAAAGGACATTAATTAGATCAGACTAGATGTGTTGGACATACCTATAAATTCATTAACATTTAATCAGAATTGCTGTAGCCTTTAACAGTAAATCCGTAACGTTATTGAATAAATGTTAAACACGTTACCTCAATCTCCTCATAATTAACTTTAGCCAGACACGTTTTATATAAAATAATCTGCACACCTCGTCTTCATGCTGGAATGATGCATTGTTCAATGTAGCTAATGTTCGTCCCGCTGATGGAAACAGCCGGCGAGCTAGACGGATGTACCAGAGACAAGAAATACTGCCGCTCCGACTTTGTCCATTTACTGCCAAGCTGAAATGCATTTACACTCAGACCAGGGCAGTGTCGGTTATTTGTTTAAAACATGTGCAGGGAGGTGTGTTTGTTTGATAGTTTGTGTGGCCCTTTCTGGCGGTCACCAAACATCTGTAACTCGGTCTCAGTATAAAGTAAGAGGCTCCACCTAGTGGTGCAACTGCATACTACAACAAATCTACACATTTTCAGACAGTTACGCCACACGTCCCTCCTCTTTTGCATTCAGTTTAATTGGTTAATTTAAAACAATTAACCATAATCGATTAATCAGCCACATTCCTTGCTATAAGTAAAACAGCAGGTCAGAGTAATGCTGATGCCACCATGTATCCTATTCAGCTTGCTTCTCAGGCGCCTGTCTTCGTGGCAGCCTCATTACATCTGTCTGAATGACAGAGCTGTCCAGATAGGTAAAGATTTTGTCACAAACCTGATGAATCTCTATGAGCACATCATCAGTGCAGTCAGAAAGTATTAGGGCAGCAAGACATTTTCTCTTGTTTTTGGCTCTGCAGTCAAGCACAGTGGGGTTGAAATGAAACTGAAACTGTGATGTTAAAGTGCTGACCTTTAGCTGTAATTTGCAGTTGTGTAAGTTGACTTTTGATGAACTGCTTAGAAAGTGTAGCCCTTTTTTTACATTGTCCCCCCAACTGTTTGCCTAATATGGATGTTGAACACCCCCAACACAGTTAAACCTGAAAGTCAGCACTTTAACCTCCTAGTCGGGGTTTAATTTGAAATTCAATATGCTGGAGAAAAAACAAAACAATGAAAAACATATTTCTGCTCTTATTCTTTTCCTTCACTGTATGTTTGTTTGGCTAACGTCTCCCCTTACACACTGCAGGCTTACATGTCTTCTCTTGTTTGATTTGTGCAGTGGGTCAGACCAGGCTTCCAAAGACCACTGATAAACAGAGGTCACGAGGTGTCACCAATGTGCACCCAGCAGTAATTGATGTAAAAAGAGGCATTAAGCCCTGCTTTATAGCAAACCTGTCCCTGCCTTTCCATTGCACTGCCTGCCACGCAGCCTGCTCAGTATTTATTGAGACACCTCCAAAGCAATCTGGGATGGCAGGCACAGATGGCTCCTCTAATCCAGGTAAATTATCTTTGAACCTTTCAGAGTAAACAGACGTGCCATTCAGACTCTTAGCGGCATGAAAAGGGTGGTGGATGTTAGCGTGTGTACATGCAGGCATGTGCATCACATAAGAAACTGTAGAGACACAAACATTGACTGTGGCTCTGTCAGAACACGTCTGCCTATGTAGCAGAGTTATTGATGTGAAAATGTTGGCCAGAGAGGGAAAAACTCAAAGTGTCTTCCATTTGCTCCTGGCAAATGCTCAGCACCCGAAAGGATGAGACTGAAATTTTAAAGGTCTGCTAGAGGGTAATGGCTGAAACTCCTTCACTTATAGAGGAATAATCTTGTTGCAGGTTCTAGTAAGAGTTATAAACAAAGCTAATATCTATATCCGTTCACCGTCATAATGAATAAATTGCTCTTGCATGAGCTGATTGGCATCTGCTGATTCACTCATGCTTGATAATACTAGGCTCATTCATCAGCTGGTCAGCTACCAGCTGACCAGCAATCCAATCGTGTAAATCTGGGTTTACAGCACAGGCATTATAACCTGACACTCACTATTACTGCACTCCAGGAGTTATACCCCCATCACCTGAACTAGAGGTTTAACAATTTATGGTTTACTTAATGTGTATATACCTGGCCACATGTTCCATAGGGGTCCATGTTCATAACTCATCTCATAACACTAATGCCAAGTGATGAGAACACGGTGAATGGATTTTTGGGTCTATAAAATCTCAATTTAAGAGCAGGGCCAGACTCTGTGAACCAGAACCAGTCAAACCAGTCAAAACAACACTAGTATTCACCTATGGCGTCACCCTGATGGTTATATTACAGAGTACATAGTCTAAAAAAAATTTGTTCAGCATTATACCTCCTTTCTTGGCTAGCTAAGAGCTGTCTCCAGTGGTGGAAAGACACATGAATGTTGACTCAGTGACTCACGGAAGCCTGTTGTAGTACAAGTCTTACAAGTCAGGATTTGCTGGGGCTAGCAGGTTAGCATGCTTATTCAATAGATTTCTCTGCAACCCAACACAAAGACATTTTTGACATCTAAACTGTTACTTTGTCACATTCTGTTAATTATGTTAGTTCACTTTTTGATCGTTTTAAACTATAAACAAGCCCTATCTTACACATTGCACCTTTATAGAGTAATTCTTCAGAGCTCCCACAAAGAGCTATTTCCAAAGCAATTTTCAACATGTCTCTGACTGAAATAAAATCTTTTTTTTTCTGCATTTAGATGCAAAATGTAAGTGGGGGGTATATTGCATTTGGTAACAAAAAATAAAGAGAATACAGAGAGAGTGAGACACAAATACTAGAGGTAGCATACTGTTTTGTGGGAAAGTTTTGTATGCAGGATGGAATGTTCTGAAATATGTCCAGAGAAAGCAGCAAAGCAAATAGCCTTGTATTTATAGAATACTGCAGAGAATGCAGAGAGCAGGACATGGTAGCTTATTAGGGCCAGCACTGTGCAGTGCTGCTTCCTGCTTTGGCTCTCTCCAAGGTGGCTGAGGAAAGATCCATTTGAACAGGAGGAAGTCTGATGTTGGCTAGCACAAAAAAAGAAAAAATCTGTGCTTCTGTGTTGCACCTCGGAGGGACAAGGAAGAAGATACTCTGTAGCTGTGTCAGCGCATGATAGAAGGGGCAGGACAAGAGGGGTTGTCTAAGATGGAGTTCAGTTTAGTCCTCCTCCTCTCCTGTGCAAAGGCCTCCAGGGTGTTCAGACTCAGCCCTGCAACAAAGACTGCCTTTATCACCAGCTTGTTTGTCCTGTCTGCATCCCCAGCATTGATGTTTTCTCCCCAGCACACCACTGCACACAACAGTGTGCTAGCCACCACAGATGAGTAGTCTGAAAAACCTGAGCCTCTTTGAGGAGACACACACAGTGTGCACAGTGCACAGTGCCTCCATGTTATCTGCACTGTCCAGAAATGTACTGACATAAATGGAGAAATGTTCCAAGACAGCCACCATTTTGTATTGGGGTTGTGTGCAAGACCAGTACGGAAACGAAACATTGGGTTGAAGGATTATCTGATGAGATAAAGTGTGATTAACAGAAAGGACGCCTTCCATTGACAGCAACTTGAAGTGAAACTTGTCAAGTCAATGCTTTTTATACAAATAGGCCAGTATCACATATTACACATTTCCTTCAAAGGCTTTACAGACAACCTCTCCCGTGACCCTCATGGACACTACTGCATGGCTATTACTATGTCTATCAAGCACTTCTTGACTTATCTGTAGATTATTAAGATGGAGCATCGTGATTTGTACATGTCGGACAAATTTCACAATGTTTATAAAGACTGAAATTCACTTGAGAGAGTGAGGTTCTGAAGTCCAAGGTCAATAATAAATCTCCACTCCAGCCACTTTATTAGCCAGCATTTATTATATTAGTATTTCTTATATTATAAGGTGTACCTAATAAAGTGGCGGTGTGTTCTTCTGCTGCTGTGGCTCATCTGCTTCAAGGTTGGACGTGTTGTGCGTTCAGAGATGGTCTTCTGCAAACTGTGGTTTTAACCAGTGGTTATTTGAGTTACTGTTGCCTTTCTATCATCTCGAACCAGTCTGAACATTCACCTCTGACCGCTGGCATCAACAAAGCAGTTTGGTTAACTGGATATTTTCTTTTTTTCTGACCCTTCTCTGTAAACCCTAGAGATGGTTGTCACTTAAATCACCTTTCTTCCTCAGTCTGATGCTCTATCAGGTCGTCTTCACTATGTCTCCATGCCTGAATGCATTGAGTTGTTGCCATGTGATTGGCTGATTATATATTTGCTATAACAAGAAGTTGAACAGGTGTACTTAATAAAGTGGCCAGTGACTGTTTATATACATATAGTCAGGATAAAAGCTCCCAAAAATGTTTCCAAAGAAATGTCTGAGGTCCCTGAGGTGAGTGTCCTTGATCAACCCACAGAAGGTTTAGTAACGACAATATAATTCAGGTGACAATATTCCTTATTTGAAAAATGATTATTGATGCCATTTCAGTCCAGAACCAAGGGCTTGTCAAGCTTGTTACTGCTTTAATCAATTCCCAGTAAATGGGTGTGTAATTGTTTTAATTGGCTACATTCAACGAGGATAGATGTTAATGAATTCCCTTCATAAATTATTCTTTTTTTATTGTTTGTAGTGTGGATACTGTATTACATGCAGGGTTTTTTGGACACTTTATATCGTCACCTTTTCCACTGTGCTGCACAAAGGGGTTTTTAAACTGCAAAAGTATTGTGCTGGACACACTCCACTCACAATGTGTAAAAGATGAGGGCAGAGTTCATGGTAAAAGATGGCTGTCCTGGTGTGTGTTGTGTAACTAACGGCTGTAGAGATGAGTGGTCCTGTGATGAATGGCGCCGTCATGCGCAGCTATAATCACGCCTACGCATGGCTTCCTGCATAATTGATTTTTAATCCCCTAATAGAAAGTAAATCACACTAGCAAAGCCTGCTTTAGCGCTGCCCTGGTAGAAAAAAGAAAAAAGAAAAAGCGAATAATAGCAAAGAGGGAGAGAGCGGGGGAGAAAGAGTTGGGGGATGAAAATGAAGAGTAAACGTATAAGGGTGTGAAACAGAATTAAATATCTTTTAAAGTTGTTGCATTAGGGGCATGAAACAGATTTACGACATTTGCTGCTACATTGTGCTTTACTAAAGTAGCCACACATGATATCACAGGGACCGAATGTATTAGGATGCCTTGTGATCTCAGCCAATATGATATTGTTTGGAAAGAGTAATGAGATATAGATTGACCCGTCAGCTGATACAGGGAGAGATTGCATCTGTCACCCAAAATAAACATGGCAGGCTGCGAGGCTGGACGGTGCACGGCCAAGGAACTGTCAGTCGGACAGAGAAAACAGGCACAGAAATCATTTTTGCTCAGTACACAAAGGTGACGCTGAAAACGGATCCTGTGGGAGCTTTTTTTTTTGTATTTGACGTGTGAGATTTTTGGGGAAATATTTACAATTTGCAGGCGTCACATGAGCATTTCGGTCAACATATGGTTTTCTAATGTTTACACAGTGCTTCATCATGTAGTTCAGTGGAGAAGGGAGAGAGGACAAATGCTTTACCGCAGCAGCCAGAGCTTTAGATATGGAGATGAGCTGGTATTGATTTTAATGGACTGCCCACTTGGGATGCAGATTTACATCTAACTCACTTGTTTGCCGCTTGTCCTATTGCGGTCACGAAGCAGATTACTTAAATTGACCAACTGCTCTTACTGTAAGCAAGAAGGAAGGACAGAAGGAAGGACAAATAATGTCAAAACAAGAAGGGAGTGCACAGACAAAGCTCTGATAATTGTCAGCACGCGCTCTCTGCTATGAAAGGAAGAGCCAGTGTGAGATGGAGCCAAGGACTTGCTGTCACTAGACGTGCCAGCCACCCAGCCTGAGGAAGATGGAGGAGAGGGGAGGAAAGACAGAGAGGAAAAGGGAGCGAGCACAGGAGATAAGAATGAAACACTCCAACAGCTGTCTCTCTGACTGTCTCCCTAACTGATGAGATTAGGGCAGCCGTGTAATTGCCTCCAAAAGGTGGGAATTATAAATGGTGTTATTCTATGGGCAATGTCAGGACAAGTCACAAAGGCACCAAAAACTAATGTCTATATTTAATTATCGGATATAATGGATTGAAATGAATTTTACCCATAACACATTTGAACATTCGCTTCATGTCGTCTGTTTAATCTTAAAAGAAATAGTGTCTCAGAATGCAGCCTGTGGGCCCATGGCAGCTCTTTTGGGAATTCTTGCATAGGGTGATCATAAAATGGGCAAGTCTAGAGTCCAATTTCACCCAACTTTGGAGAGTTATTTCTTTCCCTTTCCTGACAAACTCCAATAGATTCCTTAGATAGCACCGTCTTACCAGTAGCTTTAAAACTACCACTGCAGCTGACAGGCCAGCAGAAGACTGAAGGGTTAAATATCTTTACAGGTTTCACTCTATCTGTTGGCTAAATTGCATTTGACCAAAACTGACTGGGTTTGAGGAACATGCTGACTCTATGGCTTTTTCCCCCTATTGTCTAGCCAGCTCTCACGCTATCTTCACAGTAAGACCAAAACTAAAATATCACAAATCATCCATGAAACAGCTTTGTCCATGTTGTCTGGCTCACCCTTATCATTGGGACTAAAGCTAAAATACTTCCTAACAGCTGCAGAGGCCTTTCATATTTCAACCTGTTCTGTTACATTACATAGTCGCCATCTTTCTCAGCTCAGCTGCATGTTCCACCACTGGACACTGACCTCTGGTGGCGTGTTCTGTGCACCGCAACATCACCTCAATACAGTTTCTAGTTTAATAGAAAGAAAAATGATACTGTCACAATTTCTAAATACCATACTCCCCTCATACACAGCCTGTCTCCACTTAGACCAGTCTGGTCTCCTGAACAAATGGCGGACTTTCACCCAGGAGAACAGGGTTCATGTCCCGTGTGAAAACAAGAGTAAATCATTTTCAACGTAACTTACGTTTTTTAACGTAACTTCTGTGGGTTTTTAAACACATTTTTACATAACTTACGGTACTCTCATCAACCTCGTAACTTCTTCACTTCTGGCATTTACGTACACTTATTTACTTTTTAAACTGTCTGTAATAACGCCTAACCAGGACAGGTTTTTTTGCCCTAAACATAGGTCAGTGGTTTTGTACCATAAATTCATAGAAACTGCTGCCACAATTTACAACCACGAACAGCACGTGTATGTATAATCACGTGTGTGCTATTTTGAAAACACACCGAGACGGAAATCGTTGGAGATCTTAGCCTAGGCACACACACACACAGAGAGACACACACACACACATGCAGTCACTTTCTTGCTGCTGTACTGTACATATTTTTGACCTTGGTGTACATTAGATACTGCAGCTATTCACATGGAATGTCTCATTTAATGGAAAGCACCAGAGCAAATATGACAATAAAATACATGCTTTTCATGTGAAAGTATAGCCGATCTTTGGAAAGCGCAGGAAGAAGGTCGGACACGTCCTCTCATTCCTGTAAGTCAGTAAGTTATTGATTAAAAGACTATCACAAGTTTCTTGTTGCTTTTTAGAAGGAAACTGTCACTCTGATAGATTCTAACAACATTTGTGGAGGATAAATTAACAGCAGCCTTCCACAGGCCAGATCAAAGACGTTATAATTAAATGTAGATGTCATAAAGTGCCAGTGCTTACTCTGGGCCCTTTGCATTTGGGGATACGAGGGAGATATCCATCTGTCTTGTTTGGGTTTAATCCTGATGTTGACACGACGCGTTCAGCACCAAGATTAGAATAAATAGCCCTCCGAACCAATTTACTTCAAATATAGCAGTGAAGAACTGGGCTGGTTGGATTCATTTAAATGTAATGTTAATGTTATATGCAAGTTTACTGATGGAATTCAAGTTACTTGGTAAATTAAAAGTTTGTAATGTCCAGTATGTCAGTATTTCCTACACTTTTGCACATATTCACTAATGTTCTATTAACTTTTTTCCACACAGGATGTTGCCCCATTAAATATACTGGTACTGTTGAGAGACATTTTAAGCTTTCTGCAGTAACCTGATTTCTTTAACATGTAAACGAGAAACCTAGTTTCCTTAATCAGGGTAAGGGATAGAAGCCCAGTTAACAAGCTCTATTTTTACAGCTGAAAAAACCTCTTGGCCGTGTACAGTATATATATATATATATATGCATAACCAGGGTTTAATAAAAACAGCTTTTGGAGTTTTTATATGACAAAAACTTCATGCAACAATGTTTTCACTGTAGTGTTGTGAAATGAAAAGAAGCATTGTTCAGAGCACTGCATCCTTATATTATATTTTAAATTACATCCAGAGTCAGACTGAAAGTAGAATTCAAACTAATCATCTCCACAGTAGCAGGAGTTTGTAGGTGTGACTGAAATATAAGAATAATCCTGCTCTCTTTGTTAAAACTTAGAAACTCTAGTGTTGCGTTGCACTGGATGTTGTTGCTGGTGATGCTGGCAGCCGCAATTATATTAAAAAATCTGTAAAAAATATTTCTGTATACATAATAAATCCCTTTCCCATATTCCAAATATTATCACAGTAAGAGTGCTTTGTTTTCTCCCCCATTTATTCTTACACACGTACACAATGTGCATTCTGCTCGTTTAAAAGCTTTGTGAGGAAATGGAAAAAGAGATGATAGCAAAGAATGATACATTATAAATAAATGTGTATATAGTATTATCCCTCCTGAAAAAAAATTTAATCAAGATTTGTTTGTGATATTATGCTAACAGATGACCCTTTTCCTCACTTTTAGGATGTTGGGCTTTCTTCCTGTGTGGTGCCAGTTGCATGAAAAAACTCACTCGCATTGAAATCTTTTGGACAATAGCTCCTTTCAGACTGCCGTTTCAAGCCACGATATTTACGCCTCTGTGATATTTCACCTGCAATCTGAACGCACCAGAGGTGTGATGGGGGGATAAAGTCATGCCTATGGAGGTAGCAACAGAGGTGTAAAATCGGTGAGACTGTTCGATGCGGGATCAATGTGAAACGGTGGAGCGGTCAAGACATAAAATATGTGACGTATCATCAGAAAAACGCAATGTGTCTAATGTCTACAAAAGGTTATGGTTGCAGTGCATGTATGGAAGACTCTTTAATCGTAAACGGTGAGTTATTAGCTTGTCGTGATGGTTTATAGGTGTGCTTTCTCACTGTAAAGTCTGTCCAATCCCAAAAATAACAATAATAATAATGACCTTCATGTGTATTAATTAGCTGCAATGCCTCAGCTACAAAACATAGTAAGGAGAATAGAGATCTGATTGCTGACCGTGTGCATTCTATCCCTCCAAGCGTGTAAACACAGTGCACCCCTTTGTTAACAGCCTCACTTCATAGGACAGTGGTAAAAGGTAAAGCCATCCTGAAATGAAAGCTTTGTATTAAAAGTGACATAAACCCAATGGAACGGAGCTCGAGTGGGTCCCTCCCACTTACTGCTGAGCCTGGTTAGTCATGCATGCTATGGGAATGGAACAGAATGCAATCACCTTCTCCTTTTTAATGGAGCTGTCAGAGCAATTGCAAACCTATGCCGGCCACAGCGGCTGAGGGTGTATGAAGAGGCACTAAGCCAGCTGATGAGCCCAGGAGGCCTGATCACTTTGCTTAGAAATTCGGCACGCACGATATTATGCATGTGTGGAGAGACGGCACTTGGGGCAATAACATATATGTGTGTGTGCATGTGAGGTGTAGGAAAGTGTGTGCAGGCGAGTGAATTTACTAATGTTTGCTTTGTGTGTATTGTCTGTGTGCCTATGGACATAACACTTAAATGTACATAAGGAAAAAAGAGCTGTCAGTCAAATCCTTGTCTCTGCCGATGTGCAGATGACACAGACATGTCACTGATGATGGTTTCGTGATGGAGTGGCTGGAGGGGATTCTAATGAGATCCTAAGAAGGAGAGAGCAACATCTTCCACCATCAGCCTTTCAAGTGGAGGGCGGTCGGGTCAGACAATGGAAATTAGACCGGGAACATGAGAGCTAGGGAATGATATGACTGATAGGAGCTGACATTGCTGGACTGTATGCAGAAGCAGACCCATCACCATCAAGGGAAGATGCCTCTCAGCTCAATTTAACATGGATCAGATTATGCAGCTGGGTTGGACCGTATGAGATCATGTCCAGAACATGTATTTGATGATTAGATTAAGTGCTCTTTATAGAGTCTGGGATCATCTGGTTTACTCTGCTTTAGCAGCAAAATAACAATAATGAATGCTAAGGGCGCACAATATGGATTGTTTTCCACCAAAATAGATAATTACCCACTTCTCATGCCGATGAAGATAAGATAACTGATCATCTCACATTTTTTAATATAAAATGTCATAATCTGTAGCTTATATACATCTGGGAGGAAATAATAGTCCGTTTTCAACATAAAAAAGAATCATTATGACTCTTCAAATGTTTATATGTTTTGTGTTTTAGACTTCCCAATCATACTTACATTTTTAGAGAGAATTTTGCCTGAATTCAAATTAAATGCATTGATTTTATCTGTCAAATCAGACATTTCAGTGCATTAAATGCTCATTATGTTATAAGTTTATTGGCAAACCAACATAGATGCAGTATGTGTAGATTCTGCACTTGTTAAGCCAATGAAAGCTTTTCAGCTTTATCTCACTGGACAATCATTTATCGGCTTTCGTTTCATTATTGGAATAAAACATAATATTATACATTTCCCATTACTGTCTAATCATTTTTTCAGCCTGATGTATATCATGCATAACAGTCCAGGAAATAATCCAACGCAATAAAGTCGCTCTTCAACTCAACTGAGTGTAAAGCTGACTGTTTCTTTTCAGTCTTTGCTGGCGTTACCAGTAAAAGGTTGCTAACTAATAACTTGAAGAGTAAAAAAAATGATTACAGATGATGAAAACACTCAACTGACACTGTTAAGAAGTAAGATCCACAAACACACCTGCAGTTACAGCTCACTGCCAGAAGTGGCGCCAAAGAAAACAAAACTGAGATCTTCTAGATTGTAACTTTCCGACTGCAGGATAAATGAGGAGGGCTCCTAACACAACATAGAGATATGTTAATTAGAAAGACACAGAGAGAGAAAGACAGAGGATGGGTGCATGAATCACATTTCATAAGGTTAATTATCAATAATTAAAACCACTGGTGTTTTATCTGGTGATTAGATAAGAGGACAGAACCCCTATAACCTTCGGGTTACAATATTCTTGCTTCAGTGGAAAAATTAATTTTGTGCAATGATTAAATCTCAAGATGGGATAGGATGTAATATAATTAAAGGTCGAGTCCAGAATGTTTTATCTCGTTTATTCTATTGATTGCTAAGTTAGGTTTCTATTCAAGTCGTTGAAAAGATACCAGTATCTTTTTTTTCATCTGCATGAGCCCTGATTGATGTGAAACACAGACGCGACACCGGCTCATTATTTCCTTCATCGTGCAAATGTTTAAAAGATACCACACTAACAACGGCTGACTGCTTTCTGCACTGGATATTGCAACAAATTGACTAATTTGTTTTAAAGACAAGAATAAATTGTGTGTCTCTTTGCTTCTATATTACCAACTTAATTTTTATATTCATGCAATTTCTACATGTGTCTCATCGGAATGATAGATTTAGCTCCGCGCAGTCATTAAGTGAGATTGGAGCTGCTGGTATGCCACATCCTTGTATGCTTTTAGTCAGTGCATAAAAGTCAACATGCATTTTCATAAATGTACTCCCTCGGATGATAATACTAAGGCTCTTCCCAACAGAGAGCAGGCTGATCTGAATATTAAACTGCAGTTTTTTTCAAATGTATTCAGCACGTGTTGTTTCCCAGTGTAGCTCTGACCCTGCAGTCGGAGCCTTCTGTGAGGATTCGCACAACCTCCACTGCAGAATTCAAGCAGATTCCGCCCATGGGGACCAATATCAAAGACTTCAGTTTCTATTAGCAGATTGCACGTTTGTGCCGTGTTTCCTACCCTCTGAGCTGAGGATCAGAAATTGACTGAAGAAAACACCAAGCAGCTGCAAGTTGCTTTAATTGAGGAATCTAAGACAATAACAAATATTGTCTAAATGCAAAGGTTATGACCGTATTACATCTCTTTCATATGCTGTTTGATGTCAACATCCCCTTCGATAGAAGCCAAGTAACCAGCTGAGGTTTGGACACAATTACACTTTACGATTTTCCAGCTTTATTTGTTTGCAGAAAAACGCTTTTATGATAATGTGCAGTGTGCAGTTTTGTGAATATATTTTTGTAATCTGCTATTTTTATGAATGTCATAAGCAGCTTATGTGATTTTAAAGTACCTCGATCTTTTCTTTGTATCTTCTAGTTTTTATGGAAGTACATACAAACAGCTATGGCATTGGATTGCACGGTGGTTTCATTAGTTTTGGCTCATTTTTTTAGGAACATCATGAGCCATCAAAATGTTATTTCTTTTCAAATGAAACTAAGAGTAAATTTATCAAAAGTTGCCTGTACCAGCAGGAAGCTGAGTGTCTTTCAGTCAAACCGGCTGCTTGTATCATTCGTTTTAATACACTGCACCTCAGATGGTGCTGGACCACAAGTTGAAGGAAAGATTAGTCTTTCTCCCTATAGAATTGTACAACATTATGATGCATGTCTGCTCGTCTCTTTCTCATCCAAAAACTTTTTTGGCCTGACTCAGCACAAAGTGTTCACTACCTGCCAAAATGACTTTCGCAGAACTCGCTCCCATGACTACCTTCCCTCTGTGGCTTTCCCTCTTATTCACCTGATAACCGCTTGCAGAACTCTAGACTTAAAGCTCTGCTGGCACAGACATGCTCTACGGCTCTCGGCAGCTTTTCTTTCTTTTTTTCTTTTTTTTTTTTAAACAAATAACACACACAGTAAACTGCGTTTTGTAATAGCTATTTAGCTTGTGGAAAAATCTAGCAACTTAGTGAAACAATGTGCAAAAAAATATGATAGTAAAATAGGTAATCCAGTGCTCGCATCATGGATAATGGATGGTTGTGTAACAAAGGAAGGCATCTTCATACAGTATACAGTATGTATTTTTGTTAAAATGAGGAAAAAATGCCTTATTTTCTCTAATTGACTCCACCTGCTTTCCATCTTGGTCCCCATTGGTTTCTCATTATATTTACATTTGTAATATCTGATGATTTAGCGGCTTTCCAAAGCACCTGCATCTCCGAGCACCTTCCTCTTTGACACATGGTACACAGAGACAGTTGGCACATTATTTGACAGTCGCAAACCAGTGAATCCCCTTGTTTTATTCCAGCGAGTGTATTCAATTTGATTCACCCTGGGAGACGCAGCAGAACACATGCTATCCATCATCTCAGTGAATCAGAGTGAAATGCTGTACTGTTCCAACTACAGTATTATGTACTTTTGGCCCTAACAACAGTAACTGTACACCCACTCGGATAAATGTTTGAACTGAAGTTAAAGGCTATGTTTTGTACAAGAGCTAACGAGGCCATTTTAATTCAAGAGCCGCACTATTTAATACGGTGGCTCTGTTTCTTTGAACCCACGCTGATATCTCAGATGTGAGGAGGGTTCGTGTATTAGATGTCACTGAGAGATGACTAATACTCCTGCTGATCTGATAAACTTCTGTCAAGTGTTTCATCAAAGTATGTGCCTTTAAACATCCACTGTATTTGCAGCCCCGACCATCAGCTCCTTGGATGGATTACTAAACGGGCCAACTGGGCACAGGCCCAGGTGCCAGAGAAGTCAGTGGCCTCCCTGGTCTAACCTCAAAGAGACACAAAGCAGCTACAGACACTCACAATGACTACGAAGAGACACAAAATCACTACAAAATACTAAAAATAACTACAACAAGATGATAACCAGTTGAAAAGAGACTCTCAGCAACTATGAAAGCCGCAAAGAAACACAAAATAATCTCAAAGAGACACAACACAACTACAGACCTTCAAAGTGACTACAAAGAGAAACAACATCACTACAAATACCAGAAATAAATACAAAGAGATGATAACCATGTGCAACTATGAAAAGAGACAAAACTACCACAAAGAGACTCGAAAAAGACTACAGAGGGACAAAGCAACTACAAAGACATTCAAAGTGACTACAAAGACACACAATGACTACAAGATAGCAAAGGTAACTACCAAGTGATGATAACCAGTTGCAAATCAACTACAAGGAGACACAAAGCAGCTACAAAGACACTCAAAATGACCACGGAGAGACATTAAAATTAGTATACAGACACACAACAACAATAAAATGACTACAAAAAGGCCAAAACAAGGTGGTAGCGGTGGTTGTGGGGCCTTTGGCATGTCTGTGCCCTGGTCTCCATTGTCTGAAAATGCGCACATGCTCAGCTCAGACAAAATAATGAAGCATTGGTACATGTGATTGAAATGTCAGGATAAAAGCCCCTTTGAGTAATAATTCTAGCTTTGATAACACTGCCTTTGAAATTTTATTCCATTTCACAGTGCATTCCAAAAAATAAATTCCTGCTTTTAATTCGACAGTGTCTCATTTTCTTCATTAACCACTACTCAAGCTAGGCTAGATATGTCAGCATTGTGATTACATACCAGGCTTCCCACGCAGCGTAATTCATCCTTCACATTTTACTCTAAATTACCTTGCTGATGGGACTGATGAAATGTGGCCTACGGCAGAGGCAAGTGAGGGAAGGAATCCTTGGAATAACAACACGCGCCGTTTTTATTTCTTCACGCCATTAACAGTGACCTCCAACCATTTGTAGGTGACCGGTGAGTAAGCTTGTGTGTGGTGGGAGAAAGAAGAATGCTTTAGATCTAGTAGATGTAGTCTCCAGTTTGCTGGCTGCACTGTGAGTGTAAAGTCTTCACACATTTAAATCCTGTATTTTTCATGTTGAGTGTTTCCTTCAGAAAGTGTGGGAGTGGTGTTGATGAAATCCAGTCTGATAGTACATTAGAGTCGTTATGAAAGGAACTTGATGTGACGAAGAAATCCAGTGAGAAGCACAAATCATACTGAAGCTAGCAGACAGAATGAATGGCCATTAAAACAAAATCACATTTGGTCATCCCTTTTTGGCTCCATCATGAATAATAGAAAATAAAATAAAAATGTTTCCCTTTTGGTTTTTTTCTCCCCACAGGAGAACACAGAAGTTAGAGAGGCGACATGCATGCTGTAGCAGACTAAAAAAATTCAATTTCATTTCAGTTGGAAAAAAATGCCTTTTGTGCTGCCAACCCTTCCCATTGCTCACCAAAATGCACCTTTCTCCTACCCTTTTTATCATCACACAGAAGCTCATAAAAGCTTTAATCTTTTTTCTCAAATTTCTGCCTCACACACAGACATCAATAAGCATTTCCGGTATACCGTATATCTTCCATCCCATTGTTGTTTAATTTTGTTTAAAACAATCCATCCACCCGTCTCCAATCCGAGCCACGCTCGCACTTCACTCTCCTGACAGCTGTGAGCTTGATTCGTACCGGCAGCCATGTCATTGATTCTTTGGCAGAGGCAGAACTACGGCATCAATCTAGGCTGCAATATCATCACCTGTAACGAGACACCTCTGCTTTGACTAGTCTCATATGCACCGGCACACGTACACACTTAACGTTTGCCTGCCATTCAAAGGAGTCTGAACTGAAAGGCATGTGACGAGGGCGGGGGCTTGCATTCTTGAATTATTGATTAGAAGCTCAGTTGAACATTTTAGCTGTAGGTTATGGTAGCCTATCCATGATGGAAGCCCCACTGTTCCAACGCTAGATTTATAGAGTAGAAGCTGTGTATTTCACTGAGATGTCTTTCTTTCAGGATTTTCTTGCTTTTCTTTCAGTGTTCCACTAATTTTGCATTTTCCACGAGCAATCAGTGCTAACTCTTTACCCTGCACAATGCACTTGAGCAGAGGAAAATTGCATCCTATGTGGTCATGGCTGTGACCTGTGAGAGGTTTTCTAGTGGTATTTTAATTACACTATAAATCCAGCTGGTTTAACTCTAATGTCCATTTCATGCGGGTGCTCTGATTTCCTCCTACAGTCCAAGCACAGGTTAGGTTTTTCTGACCGCATGCTGCACCTAGTGCATGCTGGGAAAGACCCATGACCCTGAGGCTCAATGAAAAATTCATTAGAAATGCTTGTGGGATAGTCATATAGCTTTGGAAACACCCTCCCTTCACAGCATGCTGACGTCGGATTGCTGGGAGGGCTGTGTCCGGCCTGCTGTGCAGAGGTGAGAAAGGAGTCAGGGTCTGAAGTTAAGATCTCTTTAGCTCATTTTCATTTGTTACACGAGTATTTGTGGCACAGTTTGTGTTTAAAACCAAGTCCGAAACTTTAAATGCCTTTCATGACAGACTGCCTAGAAATTAGGGGTGAATGAATGTATTTGCAATTATTTTGACATTATATGTACATTGCAATTGTGATCTGACTTATAGTATTGAAAGAAATTTTTAATTGAATTGAAATGAATTTAAATGTTTCTTCCTATTAAAAGAAAAAAATATTAAAATTAACATGGTGAAAGTTTGTTGAATACAATTTGTAGGACATCTCAGTGCACCACAATGCTTCTATTTGGAGACATATTGTGCGTTTAACAAATATTATGCCTCCTGCAATTGGCACTATTACATATTGCCATTTCAATTAATTGTCTAGTCCAACTAAAAATATACGCCTTCATCCAATTATTCAAAACAATGCCTCCCTCTCTATAATGTGGAACTTTTGAATCCACCTTTGAGCGTGGCCTTTCCGAAAACTATAAACTCTTTTGATTTTGAGCTGGCTGGACAACGAGTCTTAAAAACATCTTATGTTCAAACATAATGAACCCTGGATTAGCGGAAATGCGGGCCAGTGGGGAAAAAAACAACAGTTGATGATGGAGTTGTTGACATTTAAGAGAGTTTGTCTCCTTCAATAAATCTGCATCTACAATTAAATGTCAAGTAACTCAGAAATATGACAAAGAATGTGCCAAATAACAATATAAAACACCAAAATGTTAAATACAAAACAACAATGTCAGGAACTACAATTACAAATCTACTACAAGGGACAGCCACTTATTTAGTAGCAGGAAATACTGTTATTGTTAAATCTGGACAGACATAATTATATTGAAGAATAATAGACGTGTTATTATTCACACAGAACCTCTGTATTAGAGAGGCACATAAGATACTGCAAAACAGCAATTAATGGAGTTATCACAAACCGAATGACAAACATGACTACAGGGCCTCAGGGGCCCCGGAGGGTCTGTCGCCCTCCGGCAGTCGGCCTTGTCACCTGGTTGGTAATCAAGCCCGGATGAGCATAAAAGTGTGTGGAAAATGGATGTATGGCTGAAACTGTAACATTTTAATAGTTGAACATGACTACTGCTCTCACATAAAAAAGAGTTGAGTAAAAGCTTTAATAGGAAGGGAAATTATAGTACAAAATGGCAAGTACTGAACCAAAGTATAGCTCTCACTTTATTATTCTCCTATTCATATGATATATGTTCCAAAATATTCATAGTTTGGAAAATGCAGATGATTCTTTTGCCCTACAGTAGAAGCTATAGGGATCCATTCTTCCTTTTAATGCTGCTCAATATGCGGAAAGTATATTGATTCTCAAGGACCACATTAAGGTCAGTAAGTTTAATAAATGGTGAAAACTGATGGAGCGAGAGCTGTATATATGAACTTAAATGTCATTGCTAGAATGAGGAAGTTGGGTGGATTTGTCCAAGTGGCGTTCACTCTCTGAAACATGCTAATCCGAGCGGGGAGCGCTGTCCGTGTCCATGGAAATAGAAGCAATCAAGTGTTTTTGGAGTACCTTTGAAAAGGAAGCAACACCGAGCAAGAGGGAAAAAAAACACAACAAGATAAAATGAAGGGCTGAGTTGTGTGTCCACACCATCTCTCTTTGGAATGATTCATTCTATTTCTGTTAATTAGCAGCCACACTTGTAAAATGACCTCTGAATCCTGCCTCTGTCTGTACCTCCCACTGCCTAGCGACACAGGTCTACACACAGAGAGTGGATCAGAGCAGGGGAGGGAGCGGCAGGGATTAGACAGAGAGCGAGGGCAATAAGAGAGTACGTGGTTTTAAAAAGAGGGAGAACAAGTGATAACAACACGAGCGAGAGATAGGGAAAGAAAGCACACAGTCCAAATAAGATCTCTGTGCTCAATCTTAGGGCGGTGAGTCTAACAATCCAATTATGTGTGGCACTTGGTGACAGAATGCATGACTGTACTGTTGCTTTGTCTATTTGGCAAGAACAGAGATAAGGTCAATAGACAAGCAGATGATGCAGAACAATGAGACTTTCTGAACAAAGGAAAAGAAAAAAGTTCACCGCATGTGTGTGTTTTTCTACAGTTGGTGTGGCCTAAAAGATGAGGCATAACAGAGACCACGCTTCCACGAAACTATAATGAATCCGAGAAAGCGAGTATGAGGATTTAAGGGGAAATTTCACTGCTGCTGTCTAGTTTAGCATGCAGGCGCTGGCCTATAAATTCACAGAATGTTACAAAGGTAGATTAGTGAGTGATAGATGGGGGATTGGTAGAGCAGATCCAGTCGCAGATTATTTATTGATTAGATATCAGAGACCCAGGGTGAAGCAGTAGGTGTCTTAAAAGTGACCTCAATAAGGACATGGAATAAATTGCTCGCATTGGTGTCAGACAGAACTTTAGCCTTGTATCTCCTCGACAGGAAAGGTGGTTTTCTAAAACACATATAATCAGCCAAGACCCTTCAAACCAATGGAGCTCAGTAATAGAAGTTGGTTAGTAGTATTAGGTTAGTTAGTTGGGTTAGTTTTAGTCTTCAGAGACTATTAAAGGTGCTATACATGACAATCTGAACACAATTCCGTCCGGGCTGGGATTGCCTCCACACAGTTCTCACCTCTAAAGGCACTAGCAAACATGGAGGCAGCTGAGCCAAAATGGCGGTGGCAAGCAGTGCCAACAATGCCAGTAACTCTCCAACTGCCGCTAAATGACATCACCTAAGTTGCACAATTGACCATGTACATGTAGTTGTAATGCAAGCTGTACTAGAGAGGAATAACTAATTCGCTAGATTTGTCGCTAGTGGCTTTTTGCTAGAGGGGTCTGAATAGTCGCTAAATAAAGCAACAACGTTGCTAAGTTGGCAACACTGGGAAAATGCAATGTGGAAGGAATTAGCTAGCCAGTGGGACAAAAGCACAAAGGGACGGAGAACTGGGGAAAGCCAACATTTTCAAACTGAGAAACACTCGTGCAGTAACATGCACACAGACCGGCTATTAAAACTAAGAACAGAGAAGCTCTGATCACATACACACAGAGGGAGTGTGAGTTTATTCTCTGCTCAGACAACATTACTCCTTATGTCTTTAATATTTGTTTACAGCTATATTAATGCTCTGAAAGACATTTACAACACCGTTAAACAGCTGAGTAAACTATAACAACATGAATGTGTAACGTCTCGCCCTGCATTCATGTAGCACAACAGAAAGTCTGACAGCGTGGTGGCAAGTATTCAACAATTGACACCTGAGTATTTAAAATCATTTGAGAATTTGCTGCATGACTAACTATGTATGGCACAGTGGCAGCAATGAAAATTACTATGTGATACTGGTCAAGCACTCAAGCCCCATCAATTACTCTTGCTAATAAATTGATTTGTGTGTTTACTGTCTGAAAGTTATTCTCAGTCCATCCTTCCCTCTCTTCAGCGTACACGGCGGATAATGACCTGAGGCCTCATTCTCTGCATCCATAATGAGTGACCTCTTTCCATCATGCTATACACATATAAATATGGCTCCCTGGCACATAATAACACATGATGGGGAAAGTATGCAGAATCTATTGTGTTATCATCAAATTACTGTCCTCGGCATTAATGAATGATGAACATTTGCATCACCCCCTGATGTGAACATAGAGTTTCAACACCATCTGCTATTTGTTCTATTCCCTGTTACCAGGCCTGTGCTCCTTTGAAGAGGTCCTTTTAAAGGCATTCAAATATAATGCTAAATAGCTGTCACTGCCGGCATTCAGACGCAACCAGAATACAAATGTACAGCGCAGAGGAAGAGGAAAAACTCACAAAGACTGAGTTGCAGCAGGGCCAAGTCCTTACTGGGTAAATCCCCAGGGTCCAGGGACTCACAGGTCGAGACCGTACTGACCCGTGGCTCCATACCACCCGAACCGCGCTCACATGCTTTAAAACAGCACATGCATTATGAAATAGCAACAGAGGTAAGATATCCAGTTTGAATCCTGCAGAAGCTCGGTATGCAGTCTGTTGACATCAACAGAATAAATCGTCACAACAATGTTCTGATTAATATGTTCGAGTTGATTGAAGAGAATTCAAGTGGTGTTTTGTTGCCTTGTGAATTAATTTTGAATAAAGATTGATATTATCTGAAGTCTGTGGCCTATTCTGCTGGCAAAGGGAGCTGTTGATTCTGTTGTATGCTGAAAGAATAATTAAAAAGGCTGAAATAACAGAATCTTTGTGCTGCAAAGTATATTTTGTATCATTCTACATTCAGCTACATTTGTATTAGTCTCTGGTATACTCCAGGTCTCTTAATTACGCATTTATAAGTAGTATACATTTTGTTAAATTGTAAACTGTAATGTATTTATAATCAGCTATAATGACATTTTAGTGTTTATTAATTAACTGTATTTAATTGTATCCCTTTGATCCAAATAAATCACAGTGAAATCTGATCTTTTTCGGTTCATAGCTGCAGTTGGGTGGTGAAATTCACCGAGCTGTGTGCACCTCCAGATAATGTTACAAACCCATTAAACAATGATGTTTGGGTGTCCTACATACAGTGCTTAATACATTTATTTGGCCCCTTGTCATAAAAATTAGAAAACATAAATATTTGTATCTTTAAAAAACTTGTTTAAAACTAAAAATGTTAGTTATTCTTTTGGCGAAAAACAAACTAACAACTAAATCGTCCCTTTTCACACACAATAACCAAAAAACTTAAAATGATGTATGGCCTCCTTTGGCCTTGATAACAGCTTTCATTCTTGCTGGCATAAGCAGTTACAGAAGATGAATGAATGAACAACAACAATTATTATATTTTAGCATTAAAAATATAATTTTGGTTAAAGAGCTTCTACTGGTGTATTAACCATTACAGAGGTATAAAATGATTTAGGTAATTCCCAGTGCTGTTATTTTAGGACAGCTGTGGCATAAACCTTACATTGGGTGATGGTCTAATAAATTTGTTAAGCACTGTATTTTCTTCTACAACAGGTAAAAAGCAGCAATACTGTTTATTTCGGCTATGATTGATTGTTTCAATTGTGTGTCTCAAGCTAGTAACATGAATAAACACAAATGATCCCGTGGTCCTAGCGAGTCCAAAAAGCCAGTAAATAATCCTGCAAACAAGGAGAAACTACAGCAACATCTTCAGTGTAACTATTGTGATAGAGAAATAAAATAGGTCAAACAACAGCATACTATTTAATTGGGATCTGCCCTCGTTAGGTTTTTCACCATGTTTGGTGGTTAAAACCAGCTTCCCCCATCCTCATGTCCTAATTTAGCTTTTGATTTTCATAAGGAAGTGAAGCATATTAGCATATTTGCTGAATGTGGTTAACATGTAGACTGTGTAGTTTCTCTGTTATCACTTTAAAACAGGCCTATGTGAATACAAACTGTGTTAGGATCTACTGTGTATTCCTACCTGACCTGTGGCTCTGGCATTAAGTAAACAAGGTGATTTGTACACAATATGGTTTCCAGGGACAATGAAGCTTGATAGAGGGCCGGGCCAAGCGTGACATTTGTAATTGGGACTAGCTGTCATTGTCACAGTGATTTATGATATAATTAATGAACAATTAGCTGACATATTAGGGTGGTCTTCTTTGTTTTGCTCAGAATTTGTTTAAAAGTTTGTCTCGTCGATTTAATTTCCGAAAGCCACTCTGGTTTACTTAAGACACTGTAAATACTTTAAATGTTAAAAGCACACATGAGTGAAAATCTAACAAAAATCTAATAAAACTATTATGATGTTCTTGGTTAATAGGGGCAGAACAGCAAATATAAAAGTGTTTAAAAACACCTTATTTTTGTTTTAAAGTATAAAGTGCATGTTCCTAATAAACTAAAAGCTTCTGGGATTTGGGATGCTTACATTGAATATCTATTTGAATATATTTTAATTTCCTCCATCTATACTGAATTACGTTGCAGTTTTTCATCCTTCAATGAATAACTTGTGCAGAGGTGTATGTTTCAAGTTAATTAAAACGCAAGTTAACCTATGCCCTTGAAATGTATCCATTTAGCCGCCTTCAAAGCACAACAAAACCCCTTCGTTTCTTTGAACCTGTGCTGAGGAAGGCTGGAGCTGCATACTTCCTCGCCCCGGCTTTCTCAGACTTGACAGAAACAGCAGGAGATAATCAATACGCTTTCCCACCACCTCCAAGAAGATGAACTTGGAGCATACCTCAGAACCTGCAGCCTTAATTTCTCACACAGGGTTCAGCAGGGGGACTCATTATACACCTTTGTTAATTACTCCAACCACAGCCGTTATATAACACCAGCACGGGAACAAAAAAAAACTTGTTGTGTTCTTTACTAATGGCCAGATCAGCACAGGTTTGTTAACCGATCGATCACCAAAGTACCACATCAAATAGACTCCACACAGCAGGATACATGCCTCAGGTTTGCAAGCAAAGTCAGTTAACACAAAGAGTTCTGCTGCACTGTTAAAAGTATAATATGGAACAATTATGTATTGCAATGTCTAAAAACTACTAAACCTATATTATGTATTTTGTTGAGCTGTATATCCCCTTTTCTGCAAAGGACGTTTTATCCACTTTCAAGCCCATATTTTTATGATAAACATTTAAGATCTTGAAAATCTATAACTATATATTTTTTAACCAGATCAAGGATTTCAGCCACCTGATGTCAGGATCTTTAGGTATGAAAGAAACAAGCTGAGTATCTCAGCTTACAGCACCTACATCCGCTTGCTGAACACTATTGAAAAAAACAACTTCTTTTTTTTTTTTTTTACCATAAAATCACTTTATTTCATTATTCCAGCAGTTTCAATCACTTAGTTACTTGTTATGGAGTTGATGAGACCTCTGCAAATAATTCAAATCCAAAACCTAGCGGCAGGAACTTGTGTTTTGCATGTTTGAATAATTTTGTGTGTATTTTCTCCAATTTTAGGGATTGAAAGTTTTATTTAGCATCTATAACCAACAACTGTGAAAGTCGGCTGGATAAAGAAAATGTGATAGTGAGATAATAGGAAGATTAGTTTTGGTTCTGTTTAACAGGTATTTTCTTGTATCCCTCTTACTTGTTTCTGGTCATGGTTAATGAGAAAGGTTTCTTTTAGCCCTGCTGCTGTGAACACAACTGAAAAAAAATGAACATATTCAGCATTTCACTACGGGAAAAAAAAAAAATTCTCCTTTTTTATTTATGTGACACAGGAGCACTTCACTGGCAGTGCTGAGGAACCCTGGGTAGATACAATATGAGTGTTCTCTTCCTTTCTCCTCACCGATTTTCACTCCAGCCCTGTGATATCCATCTGAGGAGTCCCTCCGCCACACTGCTGGTTGAATGTCAGTGTGGTTGAGAGATTAATCGCTGGTCACCTGCTGTGGGTTGTCAATTGAACGCCTCAGGAAGAGCCATATCAGCATAACAGGAACTCATTTTCAGACATATGTCATATTCTATGAACACAACCTGCCCTTGTTTCCTCTTTTTCAAAGGGGGATCTCTGCCTCTTTGCTTGCTGTGTCTAAAGATTAGAGTTAGCGTCGGGGCAAACTATGAAGCACAGTGGCAACCTGGCACTGCGGGCTGCGGGGGGTGGATGAGGTGTGTTTGAAAGGGAAACTATCAATACAGAACAAGACACAGCAGGAGACAACAACTACCCGCCGGCGATCGGCTCATTACAAGCGAAATAAAAGGACTCTTCAGAATGCATTTCAGTTCTTCTTATCTCGGGGGATCACAGAGATAGACGCACCTGGAAAACCAGCAGATTACAGCCACCTCCACACCCTTTGTTTTAACTCCCCAGTAACAAAAAGTTAGGTATGCGACGAAATATTTAAAGGGACATGTCACCCCAGAATTGTTCAGCAGCAATTACTTCTGACACGAAACTGCTCACAACAAAGTCTGTGAATTATCTTCAGTAACTAGGTCATTAATCTGGAAAGAGACATTGCTGTTGAGGTTATATTTTGCTGCTTTTGTGTCATCTAGTTCCTTTGTATTTAAGAGAAGGTAGACATCTCTACAGCCAACAAGATCTCCAACCTAAATGACAGAACAGACCGTTTGCTAATACCACCCAAAACGACACTGATCAGCATTTGTCAAAATGATACATGTAAGCGTTTCGCCACTACAGAGCAGAGGGTTTTAGAAATAGCACACACGTCATTATACATACAGGTACTGTTCACAAGTGTAAAAAAAAAGCAGCAGTATCTGTGAATTTAGGCTATAAAACCACTGATCTAGGTTAATGGGAAAAAACGTCCTGGTTAGGCGTTTTAAAAGACAGTTCAAAAAGTAAATGTACGTAAATGCCGGAAGTGAAGTAGTTAGGAGGGTGATGTGAGCCACCGAAGTTATGGGGAAAAAAATGTGAGTCACAAATTGTACGCCATGGAAGTTACATACAAAACCGAAGTTATGTACAAAAGGTGACTCACAAACTGTGATTACATTTGTTTTCACACAAGACACGAACCCTGTTCTCCTGGTTGGAAGTGCGGAATTTAAACTCCATCATTACTACTACATCAGCCAGATGGCGGTGGAGGAGAGTCTAAAACTTGCATCATATTTTGCTGCCTGAACAAACGCCCTATATTGTCGTTTTTGAGGGGAGAGCAGTCTGGTCATCTACTCCCTTTCTATTCAAGAGAAGGTTGATATCTCTACGGCTGCTTCAACAACCTCGATTGATAAATAGTAGCACAAGTAAGGATGGGAAAGATGTGTATTTTTTTATTTCTGGATGCCCCTTTCGGATTAAAAGCTGTTTAAATGTGTTCATTATGAATGCAGCAACATCTAAATGGTGCCAGAATATACACTGTTTTTCTAAGAACTATTCATGGCTTCAAAATATATTTTTACTGAGCTTGCATTTGCTCCAGGAAAGGCCTGAGGATGTGCCAGCAGCACTTCATCCACGGGTATTACATCAATTTAATAAGAGTAAGAAAAACCGAGCTTAGCAGATTTCTTAATGAGGCCTGATGTGTATACAGTCATTTCACATGTCATTCTCACTGTCCATTACTCAACAATGGAGTCCAGCTGTCTTCCATAAGAACCTGCTGGTAGAAGTCAGGCTCCCTGTGGATATGATAAGATGCGTCATCCGTAAGAAGGATAATCTTATAGAACAGACAGGATGTGGGAGAGCTTTCAGGTTCTATTTAATCATTTCCACCGTTTTATTATCAAAGAAAATGCCTGGAGTTGATAACCTAACCTATCATATATATATTGATGCCTCTGCTAGAAGACATATGCCACATGTATCCTTCTCTGTAAAATGTGTAAAGTCTTATAATCACATTAAGTGATATTTCTATGGTAAGTAAGTGAGAATTTCTGTTAAATGGAGGTTATTCACACGATGCAAATGAACTTAATGGATGCAACGTTTTTTGTCCTTCATTAATGATGTCCAGATATTCAAAGAAGTGCTGTGTGGATAAATGTTACTGTTGTGTAACCTTCAACACAGCAGGATTGTTGAAAATAGATTCAACAATAGAAGAAAATCATAGAAAAAGCATGACAATGACCGCTCTGATGCAATGTTTAAAGCCTGCTTGGATATTCTGGAAATACAAATGGGTTTTCTCTGCTTTTGTTCAAAGAACATGGAATAAAAAAAAGACTTGAAAGTCACACAGCTCACACACATCAGGCCTCTGGCTTTAATACTCTTTTTCGTCTCAAGAAATCCAGAAATTCATTCTTCTTTGCTTTTGTATTAAAAATTCTCAAATTACAGTTGTCCTCTCGTTCAACCCGAGAAGAAAAACCAGTGCAGCAGAAGCAGGAAGCAGGTTTTTTTTTGGATAGGCTGCATAATGGCAAGACTACACTAACAGAAAAACTGCTTATAAAATATCTCCGTCCTAAAAAATCTAAATCTAAAAATGTAGGATTAGAATATAGTTCGTTTTAAAAAAAATATATAATTTAGCACTGATCAGCTGTGGGAGTTAATTCCTTTGTTGCCCAGCTCATTCTCTGATAACCTGTTAATATGTAGCTGGAGCTAAGAGCCGTCGGGCTTAATGCATTTATTATGAACCTGCTCATCTCACTCTCAACAATACAGAAAATAAGCATATTTCACAAAAATATATTGTTTTAAATAGAGCTCTGGCCACATGGCAAAAAAGTTTCATCCCGATAACAGACATTTACTGATAACGATACATCATAATACAACATATTTCATTCTGGTAATTCAATAAATAATTCAGTAAAAATCTTGTTATTACTTTAAATAAAAAATAAAAAATATAAAAAATGTACAAATTTAATTTAATACAAGAGTAATTTATTTTATTTTATTTTATTACATTTAATTAAAAAAATAAAACTGAAGTATTTTTTTGGTTTTAGAAATATCCCAACCCATGGAACAGTTTTTTTTTCCTTGAGAGAGAAAAAAAAAAGAAAAAGACTGAAATTGGTTGTACAGGGTTTTCACAGTTCCTGTTCCAGTTGCTAACAGACTGCACAAAGTGCTCCTTGGAATAAAGAGTTCTTGGCTTTCACCACTTCTACCAGCCTGCTCCCTGTGTCACACACACTGTGGATTATACATGTGGCTGTCTTGCATACGAGATACCGTATGTGATGTTGCGGCGCGGAAGTGAGCGAGCAGCAGAGAGAGATAAAAGTGAGATATCACATCAAGCAGATACATATTTAATCCAAAGCAATAATGTATTATTAGCCCTCTAATGTATTATTTCCATTTAGTCCCCCCTGTAGCTGATTTCAAACTCTGCCGTACAGGGAGGTTTGATATCAGATGCTGTAGCTGCAAAGAAAAGTTCAAGAGCGTGCGATTATATCGTGGAAGTGTATCCAGAAAATGCTGATTTGATATATTTTATTGGAGTTTGTCAGAGGAGTTCCACATTGCCTCCATTTCATAGATTTTTTTTTTCAATTTACAGCTGTGGGAAATTAGATAGAGGCTGCATCTCAAATCCCATCTCGCTCTCTAATACAGCATGTTAGTGGTACTGTTGAGTTGTTCCTGGATGATGTGATGAATGCAGACATTCAGCTGAACAGGGAGCTGGTGGAGACGGTGCTTATTGCTTGACGGAGGAAGACGGAGAGAGAGAAGGATGGAAAAAAAGAGGAAAAACAACAAACGGTAGATAAGATGTAGGGGCACAAAATAAACAAAAAGAAAAGAGGAAAAAAAAGTGTCTTCTGAGAATTAAATCTAGCTGGAATGCAATTAAAATCAGAAGAAGACAGCAATGTATATACGTTATTAATAATAGCTGAGAGATGGAGGTTTGGTGAGGCTTTGTGCTCCGCTGTGCCTGCAGTAATTGCATCAAACCTTAAGACAAACCAACTGTCAAGAACAATCTGTGCATGCAACAGTAGATTAAAAAGATGTTTGTTGGCGTGTTTGTACAGCGAAAGGGCTTCGAGTCGAATTTATGTTCCGCCATCGCTTTGTATGTTTGCGAGGAAACTGAATAAACGGCTAAATGGCCGTGTTGCAAGGTTTGTTCCTGTGAAACCTCAGTGACCCGCCGGAATAAAAATGATTTCACCAAGATTGACTCTGCAGAAAGAGATTGAGAGGAAAAAAATAAAGTTTTATTATTGTGTGTGTGAGGGGAGAAAAAGGGGGATGGAGGTGAGAAATGAAATAGCTTGCTCTTTTCACTGTCTTAAAGGCACAGTCCCACACAAACCCTTCATTTTCTTTCTTCCTCCTCCTCCCTGTGACTCAGACCAAAGACTATATCTTTATCTGGCCCTACTGTGCACCACATAACTATACTGTACACCATATTGGATCAGTGTCTCCACAGGAGGCTCTCTGGCCCTCTCCCACAGCTCCATCTCTGGCCCCACTGGCGCAGCACAGAATACCTCATCATAACTGTCATTGTTTTCACTCCGTCACTCTGATTTTCAAGGACTTGCCCCCACCTCAATCACTACCTGTTCCCACACACAATAAGCCCTAACTGCCATAATCAGGGGGTAGCTATCTGCTTCGGCCTCGTCTTGCTTTCACTCTCCATAGTTTTACGTTTTTTATATTTTTGTTCCTGTGTCTGGCCACAGCTCCCTGTGAGGTACAGCAGGAGAGTAATAAGTAAGACTGGTGCTTCCACGCTGAGCTAATGACAAGGACACGCCGTCCCGATGGTCCGTGTTCTCGCTGAAGAACAACCGTCCATGGAACAGGAGGTAACAGGGTCTAATCAGCAGAAAATGGAACAATAGCAATGCTATTTCATGCCTTTGAGTGGTACACACCAAAGGAGGGGGTTTCAATCCAGCATCCCACATGATTATATCAAAGGCATACATCAAATATCAGGCTTTTGTCAGCAAACTGATAACTGTGTTTGGAGAAAAAATACAAGGAATTCTGATACCTGCAGAAAAATATGCTTGATTTACACACTTTGTTTGATATACACAGCCTATATTTTCAGGCTGCTAAGTAGGAGGCAGCACGATGGAATAAAGAAATAGCACATATAGCTGTGAGGATTTATATGTTTGCAGCCCCCTTTATAGTGATAAACAGCAAAACTGAATTTGTCTCTGTTTACTAAAAAACAGCGAAGAGACTGCATGCGGTAAAAATAAGAATTTTTTCAACACATTTCTATATGCATTTTGAAGCTTAATGGAAACAGCTAAATTTGTGCATAAAAGTTTTAACTCTTGCTTGAGGTGGTTTTTGTCTACTGGTTTTTGAACAGTTTTGAAGCCTTGAGTCTGGCCATTTGGCTGCCGCCATCTTGGCTTTTTTTGGAACCAGGAGTGACCATATATGGATGAGAGGCTGAAGTTAAGGAGGAGGAATTTAAGTTCCGATCAGATAATTCTACAGTTGGTTAACAAGATGCACCTGTAATCCCAAATTAACAGCTGACTCCTTCTGGCATCTTTTAGTACAACAAAACGCTGAATAAGACATTTTGAGACGACCTAATAAACAATTTAACAATTGACTTTGATGAACTGAAAACACACTGTGAAAGGGTCAAAGTTCACAATGTAGCCATGCCCTTAAATCGAGTGATAAGTAAGGTCATTTTCTAATAGACTTCTATACAACTAAACTTCAATGAGCAACCAATGGAGAAATGAGAAAGAATGTAACTTTAAGACTTTGCAGACCTGGAGGCTGATGATTGGGCAAAATATGAGACATTGAATGCAAATTGCTGATACAAATGCTGACAAAATTGTGTGAAATTAAACAGTTTTATGAGACAAAGAAAGGCTCAGCACAACAACACAAAACAAAAGCATTTTTTGACACAATTTTACAATTTCAAATCCAGTGTGACATGATTGAAGCAGCTAGTAATCGTCATGAAGTAGGCCATTATGTGATTCTCTTTATCCATTTACAGAAATAATCTAGTCAAAAGAGTAGAAACGTTTTAAAAAACATTGATTTTTCATATCTCATTCAGTCACCCATGTTTTTTGTCGAGCTGACAACATCAGGCTACTGATGAACGTTCCCTCCCAAACAGCCTTTCTCTTGTGAGATGAAAGCATTCTCGCAAATCCAAAAATGTCTTCTCTTCAAACAACATTACAGATCCAAAACAGCCCGGCATCAAGTCTTTTTTAGCAGCACTTCATTCATATCAGATAAACTGTGTCTGGGCTCATTTACATCTCTCAAATCTTAATAAAGACTCAAGTAAATCAAAAAGCTGTGGTGACGCTAAATAACAGCGATTTAGTAAATATAGCTAAGTGTGTGTTAGGATCATCTTTATAGTCTCACCAAGGCCGACCACTCACAGACAGTCCTGCATGCATCTGGATAAAGCTCCAGCATGCATTATACTGTCAAAAGAATCAATTAAAATAAGATCTTTGTTTCGTGCTGCAATTTTTCCATTGGATCTTGGTACCATTAAGTCATTAAACCAACAGACAGTAAATCTGTGTGCCTTTGCCCCTTTCAATACTGTGCTGACACTAAACGTTTTAGTCTACACTATATCCGCTATCTGTCAAAGCTGTGGTCCTCCATGAAGAGAGAACATCACATTGAAAACACTAATCATGTGTGCTAACCTGGAGGGATTGCAACCGCTGTTATCGTGTTTCTATACATAAACAAACACACAGTTTTTATCTCCTGCTTCTGAATCCCCCTGGCTAGGTCATATTGTATTAAAAACAGCATGAAGTTGTGTTGATGGGGGGGTGGGGACCTCAGTCTCGGCTGCCTCCTCCAGTGCCCATGTCATGTCTGGTACTGCCTGGGACCACAATCCAATCAGACAGATGGAGGGCTGTTTGAGGAGCAGAGCGACGCTGCCCCCCCTTGCCAGTAAATACTGGCAGCTCTTGGATTTAATTACATTCACAGTATGGTAAACGGAGCGGTGCCACAGGCCCCAGAATACACCTCTGCTTTGCCTAGAATCTACTGAGTGACTTTTTTTCAGTGGAAGACTAATGAAGAGTTATGCATGACTGCAAAACAGGGCGACGCTCCAACACTGCAACTCTGAATTTCAGGGGTTGAGATATGAAATAAAAGATTTATCAGTTATGTTAGAGATGTGCAGTGCAGATGTTGACTGACACCTGTGATGGTCTAGGAGAGGGTCAATGAGTGACTCGGGGGGGAAAAAAAGCAAGTTGAGAGTTTCTGTGTTCCTTCTAAATGAGGCAAAAGTGGAGTTCAGCATGGGTTATTTTCACCCTGCCCTGTGACTTTACGCTCCGGTAGCGGTGCACGCTCATCATGTGCTGTTAGTTTACATCCTGCCCTCACCCCCGCGCGACCCTGACTCCGCTCGGCAGGCTCAGACCCAGACAAATTACTGTGTCTCCAAGCTGCTCTCTCCTCTGTGCCAACCATTTCCTCTTATTTCTACCCCGTTCCCTTAAGAGGTGTCTGTCTGTCCGCTAATACCGCGGCGGCGGCAGCTTTCCACCTGCAGGGTCATTGGACGGGTTCCCATGAAGGTCACAGCTGTCACATCGTAACATGAGAGAATTGGGTCCAGGTTTACGTTGCTGCCAAAACAACCACTTCATCACCACTGGGGAGGATGTGAAGGTGGCACTTGAGCATCTCCAACATCAGATGTTCCTGTAGGATGGAAATGTTGGAAAAACAAGTATTGGCTCCCAGTGGCTCCGAGGTGGGCTGACATGGCTGCACCTCACTCTTCATTAGGGTGGCCTTCTTGTGTGTTTTTTTTGGCAGAGGAGAATTAGAGCTGTATCTGATTAGGAGGGGGAAAGCAGAGCCGAGCCCTTGAAAGCCTAATTGATTAGACTGTCTTTTTTTTTTTTATCCCTCTGCTCCCCGCTCCACACACCACCTCTTAAATAAAGTGAGATGAATACAAATACAGGCAATGCAGGACCACACACCTGTCACCACTGAGCTGCCAATTTAAACCTTACGCTCTGCCGCTAACAAGCCCGATTGTTGCCAAAGCCTTAACACTGGATTTGTAAACTTTTGCCTTTTTGTCAAAAAGTTAAAGTCACATAAAGTGTTTGCTGCAGAAATACAGTGCAGAAATAATGTTTTTGGCATTAAATTCAAAATGAAAGACTTTTTTAATGGAATAGCTGCAAAAGACAGGCAAAGCAAGGGCAGCTCAGTGAAAGTTGTTTTTGTGGAGGGGGGACGTTGCCTCTGTGCAGACAGGAATGTGGAGAGCAGCATCTACAGTACAGCTAGCTAAATCTGCTATGCTCACACGGCTGCACAGTACTGAATGAGCCAGCGGCTTATCAGGACAAACAGACAGCACATTTTTAATGAATAATTAAAGCTAGTGAAAACATTGGCATGTATCTTCAGCAATTCTGCTGATCTCATTGCACTTTTAAGGAAACTTGACACTATATGCAAAAAAAACAATCCAGTCCACTGATTGTAAGTTTGCAACACAGTGGCAGTCATTGGCAGGGTTAAAGTACCAGCACTAGGACAAAATGACCTGGGTTGCACATTTTAACAAGCTTGTTGAGTACAGTCAATTAATATAGTCAGCTAATGCTCGGCTAGAATGTTGAGCAAAAATCCATTTGCTGCTCAGGCTCTCTCACCAACAGCCCTCTGTTTTGGCACTGAAAATGAAAATAAGGCCTGTGCCAAGACCAAAACTCTCAACCATCCGCAACTATCTCTGTCTTCATGAGTGCAGAATGTAAAAATATGTGAGACTACAGAGGAAAAGAAAGACAGAATATCTGATATGTTACAATAGATTTCGCTGTACTTTGTAAAGGCCCAGACACATCAAACCAACATTAAAGACCCAGTGGTGAAAAAGCCAGACTGTTGCATCACCTCCCATCTCCTGTGTCTGGGCCAAAAAGCTGCACAACATCATACAGCCGACAACAAACAAGCATTTATGTTTTGCGCCTGTGTGACGAAATAACTCTCCATTCCAGCAGGGGGCGTTAGTCTGTATTCTTCATTCAGAAGGTGGAAGACACTGACGTTATAATACATACATGAAACAAAGCAGCGTTTTCCTTCCATTTTCACTCTGATCAGTTGGTTTTCATTCGCTTCATTCCAGATGGCCATGTCTTTGTGAAAATAATTTTGTACTGGAATGATAAAATGAGATGAAAGTGGAAAATGAGAAGAACCTTCTTGACTGTAGTTGTTTGCTTGCTTCCCTCACTTCCGTTTCTCTTCTCATGAGTCGCTTCAGCCGAATCTGAGTGATTTTTCTCATTGACAGGACTGGTCTAAATTTACACAGGCAGCAAAACACGACCAATATTTACGTTAAGACTGCCCTCCACCGCCCTCTAGTGGCCACAGTAGTTATGAATGATGGCGATGTGGAGTATAAATTGTGGAAGTCGCACTCATTGAGTGGTGGATGGGTTGAACAGACTTTCACCCAGAAGAATGGGGTTCGTTTCCCATGTGGAAACAAAAGTAAACGATGAGATATAAACATCACTTCCGTGCATCACATTTTATGTAACTATGACACCTCCAGAAGTCAAGTCACTCTCGTAACTACGGCATTTCCATACATTTATTTACTGTTTTTACTATCTTTTATAACACCTTACCGGGAAGTTTTTGTCCGTAACCTTTCCAGCCTAAAAAAAGCCCTTTTCTACAACCGCAAACCACACATGTATTTGATATTTTTAGAACGACGTGCTCCGCTTGTTACCGCGAAATGCTCATATGGGTCCTGATCGGTGGTACTTACACTTAACTATACTGTCACTTAGGTGGGCTGATTCATACTCAACATGATCGATTTGCAAAAAAAGCATCAACAAGGCTTTAGGAACTACTCCAAACACAGCTAAATGAGTATAAATGCGAAGAACTTCACATTTAATGTACTGTTAAATAAGTTTATTTTTTTCTAAATATACAGAAAATGTACGTCTACTACATAGTGTTTTTTCCCCTGATGTTGTTTGGGTGTTTTCAAAGACCACAAGGTCAACGTGGTAGAAAACACCTTTAACACCTGTGCAGGAGACTTTTGTGAACATGCTGTAGTGGAAAATAACGCCATTCGGCTGTGAAATACCAGCTGTGTCCTTTCAAAACCGTGTCACAAACAACTGGAAAAGTGAGCTTGTTTCCCACAGTCAAAGCACAGTGTTACATTACGGTACTTCTGGGTATCACTGACGTGTTTGTCTTTTTAAGGTTTTAAACATGCTTTAGTAAACACCTGCACTTGGTGTTAAAGGAACAGTAATTCCAGTGGTCCATTTTTCATGAAAATCAGGTTTGTGGTTACAAAGGGGCTGTATACATTTAAAAAATATCTTTTATTTACACAGTGCACACTGCATCTTATATTCTATGGGTAGATAATGCAGAGGCCAAAAGGTGTTTTACTAAAACGGGGAAAAACTGTTGAGCTTTACACTCCGAGTTGAGCAATTCTCTCCGGAGGTTAAACTCTTTTTGCATTCACATTATGCTAATACAAGGAGCCTGATAATACACAGTTTGCTCTCTGCTAACAGTGCAAACCATAATATATCAATCATATGTTCTACTTAGTGATTATAGTATTTTCAAATGTAATATCTGCCAACATATCATCAATTATTAACACAGACAATTTATTATCCGTGTTGTTTGCACAGCAAAGACTCATTTCATTTCTTTCCTCCGTCTGGGTCTGTGTGTCCTCTCTCTGGCCTTTGGCTTCTCCCTGCTCTCTGAATGCCAATATTTCACCATTGTTTTTCTAGTGCAGAAAGCATCCCACTGAGCGGGAAGGTGACCATCCCTTGTGTCTTTCAAGTTTGTGTGTCTGTGTGTGTGTGTGTGTGATAGGGAGAGTGACAGAGAGAGTGTGAGCGTTAGGTGTGAAGGATTGTGTGCTTTGCTGTGTTGTGTTATCTACATTTCAGTTTGTGAAATTACTGGTGGCACGCAGAGATTGCAAATAGCGATAAAAACAAATCTGCATGGCGCTGAACGCAGGCTTAGGGTAGATTAACTGAAACATCAGTGCTCTGTTGTAATATTTTAGAGGTTATCTTCACTCCTGTCCGACCTATTAGATATTACATCACTCACACGTAAAATATCCCCAATGGACACTTTGACAATAAATAAAAGTCTTGAGGGAATGCATCCATAAAGGTGATATACTGTTGTGCTGTGTAGCTTGTACATCCAAGGACTCCTGTTCTAACTGCAGGAAAAAGGCTTTAAAAAGGCTCCACTTTCCTATTCAGTAGGAGAGAGCACTTCTAACAGATGTATCGTAAAAACACTGATCCTCTTTCTCCGTGTTTCTAATTCTGTTGCAGAATTCTCCAAAGACGCCATGTCAAACCCGGTTGAGGGATAATCAATAAAAGGTAAGGACCGTGTATTACGATGCACGTGCTTTTGAATTCAAAAAATCAATTTTCTGCGGCACTATGACAAGAGCAAAAAGAAACAAGAAGTAATACTGACGAGGTGTTCATTCACCAAAGGGGAATGAATATAAAGTTTGAATTTTCATACAGATTGACCATAAGTGACTGTGACTTGTTTATGTAATTCAAAAGATTAAAAAAGGCACCACCATGTAATCATGCATTTCACTACTTGGACATGCAAATCCTCGAGTCAAAAGCCTGTCACAGATACTTCCTGCTTTGAGCTAATATGTTAAAATGAATCCGAAACTCACAACAACAACCTCTACCGTGCACAATATCACGAATCAAACTATTCTGCCTGCAAACTTTTATTTTCAGGATTCACTGCATTGTCAATAAAAGCTTTGACACTGATGGCATAACAATGATGTTTAGTTACAGTGTCACAGAGTGATCATAATCCACGGGAAGGTCGACTTTTGACGTTGTCTCCCGTTTAATTTGTAATATATATACAAAGCCCCCTGCAGCACGTTTATCTGTGCTGGTGCAGCTGAAAGTGGGTCTCTTTCATTACTCTTTACAGACGCTCGCCTCCCTTCTCTTTAGCCAGTCAGCAAACACAGGGCTACAAGCTAATCTTATCATCATTACATTATGTATTTGTGCTGCTGAGATTACCGACATATCCCCTATAGCTTCTAGAGGATATCTCTGTCTGAAGTAAACACTCCTTAGACACATGAACAAGCATATTCAGTAGCAGACATAGCCTTATACATAGATGTGCTTGTGTGTGTGTGCATGCTAACACAAACACACACATAAACTATGTGAACCAGTAATGTAATGCAATATTAATGAGATAGATATTTACACAGCAAGGACTGTGATCTGGGTGTTGGGAAATGTTGCATTAACACAGTTGATACACTCTAATGTCACATTCAGGGACAAATGCTGTGAATACATGAGACTCACACATTGCACAGCACAGAGCTACGGTTTTTCTCTAAGATAAAAATGACACAGCTGCCATCTGAGCAATTCTCTGCAAAAACGAATATAAACGATATAAAAAAAGCAAATCAAACCACTGCCCTTATCTTTAGCTATTATATTGTATTCAAATATGGTCTTCAAATTGTTGTATTATATTACCAAACATTGTATTCATCAAGCCTATTCCATTTTTGATGTAACACCAACATCTGCTTGGTAACAAGTCCTCCAAATGACAACAAAATAGCTTGCAGAGCTTGCCAGTTTCCTACAAATGACACATCTGACAGCCCAAATATGCAGATTGCCATTGCAGTGGTTAGTGGCTTCCAAAAGCAGTACAGATGACTGACTGAAAACGAAGATTTCCCTGAGGTTTTTTTTTTTTAATATAAAGCAGATCTAGGTATATAAATGCTGTGAACATATCAGAGTATTCAAGAAACTATGCCTTTAAACAAGCTATCAGGGCTTCACTAATGTTTCGATGTCACAACTATACTATATATAGGTAGAGAGGGGCTCAGTTACCATTGTGTTACCTCATTTTGTGATGGATAAACATGTATATAAATGAAAATCTTCCAAATTATGTTGAGTAGTACTGTATGTTTACCATGTCCACCATCTTTGTTTTAGTGTGTTAATTTGCTAACATTTAGTAATTAACATAATAGCTGTGAACATATAAGGCTGATGACAGTGCCATTAGTTTTGCAGTAACTGGTCTTCAACTAAAGATTTGGAAAATTTGAAATATTGACTGATAATGGCACTAGATGAAAAGTCATTGGAGTTATTTACAATTAATCCTGAAAGGAATATGAATGTCTGTGCCAGGTGTCATAATATTCCAGCCAACAGTTATTGAGATATCTCAGTCTGGACCAAAGTGGTAGACTGACCAACAGGCCGGCAGACCAACATTGCCATCTGTAGAGCCAAGCTGGTAGCATGACTGAAAACTTTTTGGTGGAGGTTTGGAAAAGATCATTGCCATGGTTTAAACAACACTGACTGTTAATGGGAAAAAATACACAAACAAATGTCTCAACTCGCGCTTTTGTTGCGAGGCCACCATTATTTCCAATAATTACACTAACCCCTCATATGATTTACATTTGTCACAATACATGTAGTTAAAACTGATGGGAAAATCCAATTAAAGCTGGTTTCAGTTTCTGTAACCAATCTGACATGTTTTCCCAGTATAATACATCTGCAAACATGGCACAGAGTAACCTACTTTTTTATATTGAAGGGCAGATTTTCCGTGGCTCCAGGTGTTAATGTGATAATGCCTGAGTGTCTGTCAGTCCCCTTGGACTGTGGGCCATGCTTTTTACAAGGCTGTATTATCCCAGCCATAATACGTTCCCACAAAAGACTCACACTGCCATGCTATAGCATTGTTGGACAGAAATTGCAGGCTGCACTCCACTCCTATGTAACAACTTTATTCAGCTGTCCATAGCGCACCCTACCTGGTTTTCAAACAATGGTGAAAGCAGATGGATTCAATTGAGCCAATTGAACAGAATGGAGAGCACAATGTACTGCAGCAAGGCTGGTGAATAAATGAGAGGAACAATCTGTGTAGCATCAATAGTGCTTGGTTGATTTCACATCTTTCAGAAGAAAATGATAGGCACGGATAAACCTGGAGTGTTAATGTAAGTAGTTCTATGGACACATATATTTAGGGTACTTTTACATTGAGATTTGCAGGGTTTTACAGCATAGCAGGGTATTTGGAAATCTCAATGTATTCATGTCAATGGTGAAATGTTGTATTGCAACAAGATGCCCAACCTAAACAACAGAGTAGACACATATTAGTGTTCGTCATTAGCAGTTTGTGGTACGGCAGAGTGTTCTAAAAATAGCACACACGTCATTATGCATACACGCACGGTTCGCAGATGTAAAAAAGGCTGCAGTTTTGGTGAATTTAGGCTACAAAACCACTAGGACAAAACACTTCCTGGTTAGGTGTTATAAAAGACAGTTTAAGAAGTAAATAAATGTACGTAAATGTCGGAAGTGAGGTAGTTACAAGGGTGACGTAACTATCGGAAGTTATGTAAAATAACGCAAGTCATGCAAAAAATTTAAAAGGCGTAAGTTACGTAAAAAACGGGATTTGCAAAACTTGAGCCACAGCTACATAAAAAACTAAAGTTACGTTAAAAATCACTTTTGTTTTCACACGGGACACGAACCCCCTTCCCCGCTGTTGACCAATCCACCTCCCCTCCCTCCCGCCCTGAATTTGGCATCCACCATTTAAACTCTGCATCACTGTCAATTACTACCACTATGTCAACAAGATGGCAGCAGAGCACTAAAACCAACTGCCCTTACAGATGCCCTATCTTGTTGTTTTCAGGAGAGACCAGTCTGTGTATTGAGGTGATGCATTGTATCGGACACCAGCCAACTGTTGGGGTCATTTTCAATTACCCGTGTAGCTTTAAAGCTAGCTAACGAGTAAATGAGAAGTTTCATTGCAGTATGAAATAAACTCCAGAGCCTATTTGACATGGCATTTTCATTTGTGTGAATGAATCTTTAAATAGTCCAATAATAAGAAGGTCAACATATTCTTAATCTGAAAGAGTAACAGCACAAGACAGGTCTGACAGTGCCTGAGGTTTTGTAAAAGGGCAAATAAGATGTCCATGGAAGTCAGAAAAGTCTCACTGCAGCAAGTATTGACTTCTATCAATGGTGATGTTCTATTTCTAGACTAAAAATATCCTCCAATATGTTGCCAAAACAACAACAGCGCAAAAAAGGCAACAGACGTTGGTTTTTATTCTGTCACTCCTAAAAGCTGAAGATTGGCTTTGATAGTCTTTTCATTTGCGACTTCAATGACTCGGCTTTTTACTATATTTACAGTTTCTGTGGATTGCAATATACAAGTCACAGTATAAAAGGGTAAATTAAAGGCCCTTTTGTTTTGATTTTGATTTTGTTTTTGTTTGTTTTGTTTTTTTCAAAGAAATTATGGCTGGTTTGAAGATGTGAGGATTTCAAGCAAAGCCACTCGGGATAAAACACATTCAATATGCATTCAGAGCCCCGACTCCACTTCATTTTTGGCCTAGGGACACAAAGCAGGGAGTAGTGCAGTTATTATGACCACAAATTAGTCTCATACACATACAGAGACAGTACGTGGCTCCAGCAGATGACTAAGCCCCAGGAATTAACTCTGTTAGATATGCAGAGCAGTTGATTGCTGCAGTGTTTGGTGGACTCTCATCTCTGTCCCACAGCTCCTCCTGTCATCCTCTTATCAGTTAGCCTCTGACACTAAAGAACCCAAAGAACTTTCTCCTGAGTCAGGGCCTGAGTGCAAGCGTGAGCGAGAAGCATGACCAAGCGGGTGACACCTCGGTTACCTTTGATAGCCTAAAGGGCAACACAAACAACTAGTGTATAACCATTTAGCCCCTAAACCAGTGGAGCCAAGACGCCCTTCAGAAACCAGTTTATAAGCAGCATGACTGTTAAGATGCTTCTTTATAAATCTCTACAGCATGCAACTAATTGACTCAGCATAAATGTAATACTCAGGTATGTGTGTCCTCAGGATCAGACTTCTGCAGCGTCAAACTTGAGTAAGTTGTTGCTTCTGTGTTGACAGCCTGACCATGAAGTGATACATTCTTGTCATGCTTTATGAACCATCAATGTAAAAGTATAGCTGTATGTATAGCTCAGGAATTCTTCATTCATTCTGTCATCACACCACATCAAAAACACATCATATCACTGACTAACAGGATGAAGTCTACTCCTTCCACTTGGGGAACATTCTTGTACATTCACCTGGGTTTAAATGCTTTCGACAAATTGATTTATTACAGAAAAAGCTGTATATTTTGATGCTCATCCTGATCAAGTTAAATAAGGAAATACCACAGACTGTAGAAAAGAAATGGGGATAATCACCATGATGCAATCCATTGTGAAATACAGTTTTGAAGCCTAAATTAAGGCATTTAGGCCATCTGCATCTTTAGTTTTTGAAACCAGAAGCGACCGTATTTGGAGAAGAGGGTGAAGCTCGGCAGGAGGCTGCTAGCGCTATTTAGCTAGCTTATTTGGTAGACAAGGTGCATCAATAATTAAAAAATGAACAGACACCTCCTTATGTTAATTAAAGGAAAACAAGCTGTGAAAGGATCAAAGTTGTCAGACATAAACACAGTGCGCCATTTTCACAAGGAAGCCACGCCCGAAAATGTACCCTGTTTTATCATCCATTTTTACTCCACATTGGACCTTAATTTACAAAATGAACATCAGGCTGTGTTAAAGAAGACTTGAAACTAGCAATAAAAAGCATAAAGTCGTTAGCAAAATGTTTGCTGATGTTATGAATCAAGTGAGACATAGGATAATGTTCTCATAGACCATCTGGCTTCTTTTTGCAAACAGTGGAGGCTCCTCCTGCTGGTCATTACATAGAATGCAGGTTAACAGAATTTCCAAACAGGCCTCACTTTTCAGACTCAGAGGTTTCCACTTGCAAAATACATACGAGAGTCTTCTGATCTGACACACCTATTGTCAGGACAACATCTTCTGTCTGCAGCTTCCAAAACCACTACAAATGAAAAATTCAGTCATCAGTTTTATGGTGTGAAAACACCCTGGTTAAGGTTTGGTTAGATGAAGGCACATTTTGCTGACCTATCAATCCACCACGACTTCTTCTGGACGTGGACTTTGATCCACCATAATAAACGCATCCCAGTATGTTGTTTTGGGGAACTGGCTGACTGATGGATTCTGTCACTCTTCTTGGCAGATCAGTCTCTTGTCAGCATTTCTAAGTATGCTACAACAACATACCAATTGGCTCCGAGAGAAGTTATCACTAATACATGCAGTATACTTTGGGAATATGATAAACATCAACTAGACAGCAGGAGGCAGAGGTGTGGAAGGGAGAAAGTAGAACAGTAGTCGCACAGTTAGTCAGGAACAGTGTGGAGTATAACACATGCAGGCAGCGGCCCCGTTTGGCAGGAAGGAGCACCTGACGAGATGAGGAGTTCACAGTTTAAGTTGACTGCTTTGTTTAAAATGTCAACATGACTGGCATTTATCAGGATCAACTGACAGGCAGTTTGTGCAGCACATATTGACTTATATTTTGCGTCTGACAGCAAGCATTTATAATGTCAGAGTAATAATTTTGTCAAAAAGCATCTGAATCACTCGACCCTGTTGTATTCAGAATCCTAAGAGCGTGATTCAATGTGCAGCACAACCTGTTATTTGTCTAAATGTGATAAATAGGACCATGGAAAGTATATTACATATCAAGAGCTGGTAACATTTGGAGGAATGCCTATAACAGTCAAGTCATTATGGTAAAGTTATAGAATAGTGTGACAGCAGATGATGAAATTCTTCCAACCAGGCGCTTCACAGAATGTGAATACAGCTGGAGAGAAAAGTTAAAACTATATGACAACCAGCACATAGGGAAGAGAAGAACGATGTCGATTGGTTTTTCATTTGTGTATGCAGCAGTCTGGGGAATCTACTTCCTTTCTCTCTTAATTAAAATGTTCTTTTTGCTTTTGAAAAAACGACAAAGGACGTACCTACATATATCTATAATTCTAAGTGACTCGAGTATTTCCATTAGGGTTTTAAATTGTCCGAGTCTGAAATGCCAATGACAGTAAGCTTTGTGGGAGTCCTGATGGCCTGCAAGTTACTGCTCAGGCTGAGGCTATTAATAAGTGCAATTGGTTTAAAAATAACTTTACGTCCATACACTGTCCATTTCTATTTCTATTGCTATTCCTGTGTTGTTCGGTAGGAAATATTAGATAATATAGTGTAAATTATATTAAATTGCATGTTTTTCTTTTCCATTTACCATTTGATATGTATTTGCATAAAGTAGCAACCTTCAATGTTCTATTATTGGCTGGTAGCAATGCTGACTAACTGCCAGACAGCAATAAGACACAAAAAGAGCAAAAGACTTTCAACCCATCGTATGTTTCCATCATATTCACAGGCACCGATATTTCATGTTGCCTCTTGTATTGCTGAATGAGCTACACAGCAAACATGCATCCAGCTGCATTACTAATGACAGTTTGTAGGCCGAAGTAAAAATAAAATAAATTGATGCATGTCCTTGGCTTCTAAGCCACAGTTTACCTACAGTTAGTACTTTGCTGTCTCAGGTGCCAGTCTAACATCAGCCCACTTACTCAGATACTCTGAGCCAAAATTGGTATTTCCAAACATCTGATTCTTCCTTTTACTAATGAGGAATAAATTTGACTTGATTTTAGACTGAGAAAATGGATGGAAGTTTTATAAGCCGGTTTTATCCTTTACTCAGAATATCATTTTACCATAGCAAATCAATTCTAGTGCAGCTAGACATAAAATGAATTAGGTGTAATGGGGAATTGGTTTGCAATCATTTTAAAAACAGAGAAAAATGCTCTTTACTGGTTTAACACCTACACATTGAAAGCAAAACATTTTTTTTGAAGGTCTAGTTTTTGTGTTACACCTCTACGTGTTAAGAGATGTATTCATAATGTGAATAGAAATCCCAATGCATCACTCCACGGTGACCCCGCGCCACGTGTCGTGAAACCTACTCACACATATGTATGTAGGTGAATTGAAAAACGACCACCTCTTGCTCTGTCATTCACCTGGGCTCCTGTTTCTGTGAGCTGCTGCAATAAAAACCTCTCCCCTGACTTTCTGAAAGTGACTTTCAGTGCCTAACCATGTAGGCCATGATAATGTTGGCCATTTTCATAGGGGGGGGAGTGAGGGGTACTTGGCTTTTTCAATAAACCTCTGATGTGTTTTGTAATGCATTGGTTATACTTCACAGTAAAAACCCATTCTGTTCCTTCGCCAGCCAGTGCACTTCTCCCTAAATTGCCTTTTCTCCAACTGCCATTCGTTATGCTTTCCACTCGGCTGCGCAGATATCATTTATTTATTTTATGAAACAACAACCCCGTCAAAACAAAACAACCTCACCCCTGCCTACCTACAGACTGACAGTTGGATGGATGGACAGACAGACAGACAGACAGACAGATGCACAGATGGATGAATGTTTGACGGATGAACAAAATCATTATTGGACCGGATAATAGGGAGGAATGAATAGAAGAATGAAAAGATCAATGGTAAGAAGTAAGAAATTAACATCCAGTCTGTTTGCATATTTGCCAAATTCTTCATAGAAAATGGTGGAAGAGGGAAAAAATGGAGTGGGAAAAGAAGTGGTCCCGAGTTAGTGATTCCCCATTATGTGAAACTCAATTTTCCCTCCTGCTTCTCTTTTATCTGGTGCCATTATGGAGACTGTGTTTGTCTGGTGGCAGGGAAATAGGCCTGCTTTGTTTAGACTAGTGTCAGCTATAATGAAAAAGCACCATCAACTCAGAATGGGGGCTCTGTGCAGTGTCTATCGCGACACTCAGCAGATAATAACTATTGATTGCTATCCAGGGACAAGAAAAAAGAGAGTGGAAGAAAGAGAAAAGGAAGATAGACAGGGAAAGTGAGGACGTGGATAAGACATCTCTTCTTTCTTTTTTTTACCTCTTTCACCAATTATATCTTAGCTGTGAAATAAACTTGCCATTACATGGGAAACCATGTAATAAAACAAGTTAGATTTTTGCGGAAGCATCATTCACACTCGTCTAACACATAATCAAAAGCTTGATGATGCCACATTTTCATACAATTTTAATCCAAAATCTTCAGCAGGGAGCTGACTTCAATTTCTTCAGGCAATAGTGTACCCCCTCAGCTTTAATCCAACTTCTGTCTATACCTCCCAGCCCTCCATTTGTCTGTGTTCCAACCTCTGCCCTGTATTTTAAGAGCTGTCAGGTTCCTGCTGAGGTGCACACAGCTATCGTTAAAACTCCACTTAATATTTCATACCTGGGAGTAAAAAAGATAGGTAGTGTTTGCATCTCCCACTGCCTTTGACTTGGCAAAATCCTTTCAGCAACACTGAAACCCACATAAAAGGCTCATTGCAGTAGATAAAGGTGACACTCCAATAACTCATTCTTGTATGTCAGAGGCGGACTCCATGACTCTGCAGCTCATCGACCTGACCCTAGGCAGTAAAAGCACAACCCCTTGGTGCAGTTTTTTTCCCATAATGAATGTTTTCGGCCATTGATTTTCCATTCTAACAACCTTCAGTGCCTCCGTATCGATCCCAGTGGTTTTCATATGTAGATACAAGCTGAAGGTGGAAAGTGTTAAACAGGTATGACAGCTGGATCTCTGTCGGTCACGGAAATTTGGAAGCGGTTCACGTCAGTTCGACATCACAACGCCTTAAATCAACAGCAACTGTAATCAAGTCGTTTTGTGCAATGGTTCAGCTAACTGCATGCAGTAGGCTCTCTGTGATTGATTAACTGGGTTCACAGAAGTGACTTTCTCATCACAATTTTCATTTTTCATTACAGTGTCTTTTATTACAAAAGGGTGTAGGTGCTTAACAACGCATTACCTCAAAACAGTTCCAGAAAAACATTTATTCATTTCAATAAATCTGTGTTTGCCTCGGCTTGTTTTGTATTCATATATATGTGAGCTCAGCTACACCAAAGCTTTAGGTGCTTTTGGGCATGTATCTGCATGTGTTCAATGTTATTTCGCTGGGCCTTAAATCCACACAGCGAATCCTGCAGATTACGCCTAAGCAGCATGTGTGCTACCTGACATGTCCACTAGCAGATGCACTGTGAGCCCTTGCTTTAGATTAGAAATGGAATAGCAGCCAAAGGATTGCGAGATGCAATGCAGAGGAGGCAATTTGCATAATTACAGTTTCATTACATTAACATAAAGGACAGGGACACAAAAACATCTGTGGTGCATATGCTAAATTTAACCATCCTGATCTCCACTTGACTGTGTGTGCCATTTTTTATGGTGTTTAAATACAGTGACTGGGCTTTTGTTGAGAGGATTAGCTAACAGCTATTTTAGAGTCTATTGTCTCTTAGTATTCTGTGAGTTACAAATAATAATAATCTTAAAATGGTAAAACTAATATTAGATTTCCTATGTACTGGACTGAAAAACACAGGTTATATCACATGCAGGCTTTCACTTCCAACAGGAGAAATGTGTGGTCACTTGCTGCATCACTCCTGCCACAGGCCATGTCTTAGCTTTGATCGCTATCTACAACGGACAGGTTTGGCTTAATATCACCAGCCCGGAGAAAAAAGATATGAACTCCTGTCTGTCGACCATTTGTGTGATCAGCTCTGAGGATACGATGTTAGTCCCACATCCCACTGGTGAACAAATCCCCAGTTTAACCTTCGCCACCACAGCCAATCATCAAGTGACA
>CAFUXE010000004.1:297084-338247 GCA_903364295.1 Serranus cabrilla | reverse complement strand
AAAGTCAATGCCGACTGACATTCTTGGAAAATAAAGCAGACAGCTTGTGTGATGATGATTGATTGTAAGAAACGTTATGTGCTGCTCATAAGTCACAAAATGTCCTAGTTATGTCTCTGTAACAACAAGATTGTTATTTTGTGTAATGTCACCCAAAAAATGTATTCGCAGGGAGCAATTAATTGGGAAAGGGACCATATTTATTGACAGCGTTACTACCAGGGTTTCTGTTATCCAGTAATTACAGGGGGTTTTTTGCTGGGAAAATTAGTTGAAGAGATGTATTTAAGATTTCAAGATCGGGACTCCTCTGGGGTTTGGTTCAGCTCAGAAGACAACTGGCCTGTGTGAAGGCGCCCAGGTAGACCACCTTGGCCCAGGGTCGTTGCAGATGGTGACACAACCAGGTGCTAAGAAATCTGGTAGAATTGGCAGAAAGCATCAGAGTCTTGGTAAACAAGGAGCCCCAATGTCACCAGAAGCAGATTGCACAGTTCGTAACGGATGGACAATCAGTGCAGAACTGTCCCACACAAGACAGAACATCAGTGGGAAGCTCAGGTTTCCCACTGACATCACCACCACCCCACGGAGACCTAACATCGCACTGCGGCCCAAGAAGCAAGTGTTTTAGTTGAGTTCCATGGGAAAGGGGCATCCAGGGAGAGGAAGAGGCCGAGGTATGCTGAGCTAGTGGCAGAGGGCCAAGAGAAAGGCAGTAGAGCAACAACCTATCTAGTGGATGTTGGCTGCCGTGGCTTTGTGAGCCTCTCAGACAAGTGCTGCCTAAGAGGCACCGGCTGCATGTCAGCAAAAGTCAAGACTGTCCTGAAAGAGCTCTAAGAAGAAGCAGGAGAAAGTTTTTGCCTCTGAATAAATAGTGTTAATATCTCAGGATTTTATTGCTTGGACTTATTTTATTTTGAATATAATGTAAAACCAAAAGTACCCTAGACATTGAAATCTTCCAGGATACATGCACTGGCATCATTTTTTCTAACAAAAACTCTAAATACTATATACTGTATAATATCTACATGAATTATTTGAAAAAAGTACTTTAATTTAATCTATGACCTTGGTTTTGAAATGTGAAATATTATTTTTACTGAAAGCCTTAAAATGCCTAGGGACAAAAATATGCATCCTACAGTAATGGCTAGCAGTAGATTTTAAACAACGTTCTCTTAATTCAAAACTTCATTCATAGATTTTTTAGCCATTGGGGACAGCAGAGAAAGCTGTAAATATCTGACAGAAAATCATTATTGCCTATTTATACATAAAGCAGACATGAAGTAATAAGTAATTCAAAATTACATAAGTAAACTAAACAGGAAAATAAATGGTGACTCAGGGATGGCATCACAACTTATAAAACCAAGTGGTCTTCTTTCTGTCTTTACTTTTTCTTTACTTTATGTTGCAGTGATGAAAACCAAAGCTGAAGCACTGCTTGAATAAAGTTAACAAGCAGCTAACACACCTGACACTACAGAAAGAATCACTGGTCTTAGCTCAAGGCTAGCGCTAACAACTAAAAACACCAACCTGTCCTTATGTGTTTTCAGGAGCCTTAAGTTGGATGTTCTTAGAGCCTTACATTCTCACCCATAATGCAGTTCTTCTGTTTAGCCAAGGGGCTTTGAAGTCCTTGAACCGGGCGTACGATACAAAAATAGTGAAGGCGGCGCCGCAACCAACACAGCCTGCTGCGTGTCGATTCCTTTCAATGTCTCACACCTGTGGCCGGCAGCTACACAATGCTGCTGCATTCCTTCTCTGTCAGTTTTTCAAGAACTTTCTTCTTTTCTTCATTTTAACACAGTCAAGATCAAGTCTGAAGGTAATAAAGATAAACTGAGAGTCAAGTGCAAATTGATCTTAATGCTGTTAAATAGGCAAAAGAAAAAAAAAACGCCCTGAACCAGTTGGGTCTGAAGGCTTTAAGAACAAACAAGAAGACAATCCAGCATGCACAAGTTTGACCTCGAGCCTTTTCTGACACTTACTGCAATAGGTGAAAGTATGTACCCATTTAGTGGAACTTAGGACAGGAGAAAGGGTCAAACCACTCAAATGGAAAGAAGAGCAGGCAGAGAAAAAGATCAAATGAGAGTTAAGGAAAAAAAATCAGCCTGTGACAGCCTCGGCCACAGCCCGAGACAAATTTGAGGCAGTCTTGCAGCACCTCTACAGCACTTGATCACCCCAGAGGCTGCGGAGTGTCTGCACTCTCTTATCATCAAACAATGCCACGCCACAATGTGACAGGTCAGAGACCCATGTTGCTGCTCCCTGACAGGGCACATCAGTGGCAGCCAAGTGAAGTAGCTTTCAAGTCAATGGAGTATGAAGTCACACTCACATACGCAGACGTGCGCTGTACGCACAAACAGGATGTAAAGTACGTATAGTGATTGTAAGCATTAACGGAGGGTCTTATTTTAAAGCTCTTAAAACAGAAAATAGCAGCTTTCACTCAGGTTTACCTTTAGAAATCTGAAGCAATTCCCTTTGTGGGGAAAAATCTAATAAGAGTAGAATTATTCTGTAATTTGTGATGGACAAAAAGCCTTCCATTAGATTTTGGATGGCACTCTCTTTACAAATTATTTCTTAAGGGTTTTAGCTAAAAGTTTCTTGAAGTCTCACAATGCTCAATTCACTCATATTTCTCATCCATCTTTCCAGCTTTTCTTATAAAAAAAAAGTTATTTTTTATCACTAGCAGGCACGGATGGAGTGTCAAAGTGTCAGTGGCCTTCACCTACAAAATGTGTCCAAGAGACTCAAAATGACCACAAAGAAACATCAAATGACTACTAAGTGACCATAACATCTACACATAAAAGAAAAGAGCTGCAAGTGGCTCACAAAGGCAATTCCATTCCAAGTCTAAGCAAATTTGAAGCAAAATTTTGAAATGTTGCATTAAAGAAAATGCAAATTAGGGATGTTTCTATCAACTGGGATAAATTTGCGTTCATTAAAAGAATGTAATGTATTGCTGCAGGCTAATCTGTCAATGTCAGTAAACAGTAGAAGAAGTCGAGATTGTGTGAAAGAGAGAAAACAACAAAAAATGCTAATCAGACAACTTTGGCCACCCACAAGAGAAAATTGAGAGAAGTCTTGAGGAATTGGATTCAATTGGACAACTTATAATTGTTCTTTCATGTCAGCTTGTCTTGACTAGAAGAACGGAAACAATCTGATCAATCATGTGAGTTAAATGTTTGCTATGCAGAACTTCGGAAAAAGTATTAACTAGTTTGAAAACCACCTCAAGCAAAACTAAAAACTTTTATGCGCATTTTCGAAAGTTTTATCGGATTTTGGTGTTTCCATCAAGCTTTGATCATGCAAATCTTCAAAATGTACATAGAAATGTGTTGATGGAAACACAACTAATGATCATGAAAAGCAAAACAACCAACATTATCAAGGTTTTTCTCTCCGCCGCATCCTAATGCAAAGCACAGGGGAGAGGTGATTTGAATAGCTAAGGCTGCACCGGCGATGCTCATTTGGCACCTGAATATCTCTATCGGAGGCAGCCTCTATGTGCTGACTTTGTATTGTTTTGTCATCAGTGACAAAATGTCCACAAAGAGACAAAAAACAACAATAAAGGCGCTCAAAATTACTACAAAGAGACACAAAATGACCACAAAGAAAGGTGAAAAGCAACCACGGACAAAAATAACTGCAAGAAAAACCCCAAACAATTACAAAGTGACACAAAATGACCTGAAAGAGGCACAAAATAACAACAAAAAGAGGCTTAAATACTAAAATATAGCAGTAAAATCTGCAGTTCTTGCAGGAGAGGTGGTGGGGTCTTTTGTATGTCTGTGATCAGGGGCCCACTGTTTATAATCCGCCCATGCTGGCAGCTTTAATTAATGCTAGTGGTAGGGAAACTATTATTTTTAAATAAGTCTTGTCTAAAGTCTGTCTTTACCATGTTTGATATGCAAGCAGGTCACAGAGCAGGGGAGGTTACAGAGGGTCATTTAGAGAGGAAAGTTGTAAAATGCAAACCTTCTGTCTGGGACTGTAAGTGTTCCTTGTTAAATTGGATTGTCAGCATCTTGCTAATTACACGGGAGAATGTTGTTTAATGAGTTCATCCACCTAATCAACCATCACGGCAAACAATAAGAAAATCTGTCCTTGCATCATTGTTGTAATTAGAATTTCCTGTTTGTAAATCCTGAGCAGTACATCCCTAAGCCTAAAATCACAGATAATTGAGTCACAGCAGAAAAAAAGAAAACTTTATGTGTGTGTAGGGAATGAACGCATATTAGTAATTTAAGCATTTTGTCTTACATTTCCTCCTCATTTCCTGGTACATTCCTGCACCTCTGAAAACACTTTGATACTCCTTTGAAAAGGGCGGCCTGCGTTGTGTTTTGCATAGAAGTGAAGCTGCGTAACCTCAACTTGTAATTTTCTCTCTTTTGTTTTAATTTAGTGTCGGAGCAGCACAGAGGACTTGACTTGACGGTATCAGGGAGATGCTGTGAGAAGACAGAATCAGAAAGCGGCATTGACAGGGTTTATTATTAGTCTTTTAACACAACAAAAACACAAGAGGCTTTTACTCTGAATAAAGTATGACCTCAGTGTTCCATCTTTATTATTTCATAGACAGCCGAGCAAGAATGGCGGTGCACAGTGTCAGCATGCATTTGGCTTTCCCATTTCCTCTCCCTTTCTCATCGTCTCAATTTCAGCCTCAGGAGAGTTATTTTGAGAGATGGCTTAGCCAAGAACAAATTCTCTCTCATTGTTGCTGTTGACTTATTCAGTTATTCGACCATGTGGCAAATGGACACGATCTCCACAAATGGAACCTTCAGGTCTGAATGATTAATTGTCAGAAGCCTGGTGGAGGTTTCTCGCTGCGAGGCTGCTTCTGTACCAACCGCAGAAGCGTATGGCTACTGCTGAGATAAATCAGCAGGACACTCGGAAAAAGATGCTGCAATGACGGAAAATAATTTCACTTTATATCAACTTTGTTTAAACAGCAATACATTTCCTGAAAAGCAAACCTGCGGGAACAAACTGTGACTCAGTGCAGGATGGAATTGGGCCTGATTGCTCAAAGAATTGACTTAAATTATAAGCCAGTTATCTAATTCTCTGAGTGAATGTTGACTGCCCTGGATATTTATGGAGGAATAAAAATAAGGATGAATAATCCATACTGCTTTCCACTCACGTAGCGTGAATACTGTCAAATGTATCTTTAATAATTCAGTGCATTTTAAATGCCTGAGTTAATAAGATTATGTTAGCTGTGTTTCACTGCAGCTCCAGGACTTCTGTGTCATCAACAGCACTGCACCACATGTACTGTAGAGAATACTGACAGTGATGATGCACACAGAGGGATACAAATGTATGCAGACACCCACCCAACTCCCTCTCAGAAGTAAGCAGGAATGTATTTTACTGCAACTGTCACTGTGCCCATTTACTGTATAACGCTTCCAGGGGATGGATGCATAAAACTGTGGTTTAAATACATAAAGCATAGACTCTAAATAAATATAGAATATGTTTCACTTCTTCCTCCCACTGTTCAAAAAATGAAGCCAAAATTCACCAGACACAGGCGCTGCCATCTTGTGCTGGAGCTGCAGCATCAACGTCCCGCCCTCACACCCACCGGACCAATCCCGAGTCAATAGAGCTGTCAATCATACTTCACACCCCCTTCTTATAGCGTCATATAACTAAATAAAACCCGACGGATCCAAAAATGCTGAACGAAATACTGACATACATTAATAACATACGGAATCTCCAACCTAAACAACAGAATAGTCCGTCCATCAATTCCACCCATAATGACTCATGTTCGACATGCAAAACAGAAATAAAATCAGTGAGAGATCAAAATTAAATCTGTTAAAGAAAAAACAAAGAGAATCCACAAGTGGAAAAACTTTCCAACAGGAAATTCAATGTTATAAATATGTATACATAATACATTAGCCTCAGATAACTGCAGGATAATTAAATTATGAAACAATTTGCAAGTAAAATATTTTGCACAAATACTGCCAATCACTGTGAGCTAAACGACAGAATAGTCTGTTCCTCAAAATGACCCATACGAGCATTTTGCAGCTCGCTGTACAGAGCGGAGCATTCTAAAAATAGCACACACGTCATTGTACATACATGTACAGGTCTGGTTGTTAAAACGGCTGCAATTTTCGTTAAATCTAGGCTACAAAACCACTGATCTAAGTTATGTAAAAAAACGTAAGTTACATAAAAAAACAACAAACAAAAAATTACATAAAATGTAAATATGAGTCGTATTTTGCTGCCTATACAAACATTCATATCGTCTTTTTGAGGGGAGATCACACCTTAAATGATAAAAAAACGTCTTTGGGGAAAATGGATTTGAAGTGTACTTTGATTTTTTTGGGTTTGGCCCACATCCCATCCTCTGATATGGAGGGACTTATGACCTGTACTGCCTCCAGGGGGCAATCAAGATGTTTCCTCTCTCTGTATATACAGTCAATGGTAAAACGATAGAAATATTTATAAGGTCAACTTAAATCATACTTATGAGGTCATTTGTAAGCATATTATGCATACTTGCAAAAAACAGATTCTTACTTCAACAGCAGCTCTGTTGTCTCCATCAAACTTAACTGCACATAAGAAACACTATTTCACCTAATACCATTGACAATGTCCTCCAAAAGTGCCAGAGCAGCAATCCTTACACACAGCCATTAGCTATTTATAGCACCAATAGTTCATTCATTCTTTGATTCATCCCAAATGCACCTTTACAGCCTCGTTAGCAGAACTGCATCTCAATCACTGTCATCAAACATTGGAAAAGGAATGAATGGTAATTTAATGCTTGATAATAAAAGAAAGCACCAAAAAGCAGAATAATGCAATGAGTACAGCCTTTAAAATGATGTTTATAATGTGCATATGTTAAATTATTATTGTTGCAGACTGCAGTATCTTTGCACTCTTGAAACTGACAGTATAAGTCGTTTATCACATTATTTTTCCATGGCCTTTCCCTTATCACTCCCTGCTTGCTTTAGAGAACAGTGTTTAGGGATGGTCTGAAGTGCACACATTTCGCTGCATATTCTTTTCTTATAGATATCATAAAAGTGCCATATGCACGGTTTTAGTGTGTGTGCAATGCATGCATCTGGCCCCTGGTGATCGGTTTGCAAAGGTTATCGTGCAAAAGCACTTTCAACTCGTTGCATTTACTGTATGTATGAGTGTTTTGTATGCACTGTGACTAATCTACCCAGATCATCTGTGCTCCTGCCCTGAGGTTGTGTGGAGAAAGCTGGCACCGGCACACAGGGTGATGCGGGTGCATCAACCTGCTCCACTGCCACCTACAGTGCTGGCCTGCAGTTTTTCCAACGCATAAGCCAGAGTAGTGAGTGGAACCAATGCTGGTGTGATTAGTCTGGCTGGGGGGTAAATGAAAACCATTATCAAGGTTTTTCTCTCTGCCGCATCCTAATGCAAAGCACAGGAGAGAGGTGATTTGAATTGCTAAGGCTGCACCGGCGATGCTCATTTGGCACCGGACAATCTCCATCGGCTGCCTCTATGTGCTGACTTTGTTTTGTTTTGTCATGTGTCTTGAAATAAGCATCATTATCAACTGTGACACTCTCAATGGGCTGATGTTAGACTGGCTGGGTCCCGCTGTGCAGCAGCCGTGTAATTTTAGTAAAAAATATGACAGCGATAAGCCATTCCGTTCCTTTTCATTGATAGCTGAGAAGTAAATGAACTGATAAAATGAACATGTCTGCCACATTGTCGCTCAGAATACCTCAGAATGCTGAGTTTATGCTGGGAGTGTATTTGTGCAGATTTTAAATGAGTCAATCCTGAAGCACCTTGTTCAGGGACTAATGTCCATACATATTTAATGACCTACTATCTGAGGCACAGGTTGTTAATTCTGCCCACAGACTGGCTGTACGGTACTGCAAGTTATTGCTAAGAAAAAAGACAAATATAGAACTTCTGCTGCATATGTACTTTTCCAAAAGCATCTCACAGCTTATAATGAGCCCCATATTTGAATATGTATTCTATTTCCTTAATGTAGCAAGCTCAATTACAATTGTAGTCTGGAGAATATGTCAACTCAAAGTGAACTAGGATGTTCGAATGAGTAACTATCTTAGGTTTATAACAAGCATGAAACCTGCAGGAACACACCACACACAGCAGAACACAAGTCCACAAAACAAGTTTTTCCTTTGTTTACTTTAGCATAGAAAATATAATATCATCGCGCAAAATGAATGTGAACACAGTGTTTGCCTATGGCAGTGAACTACAGTGTAAAAAGTCTGATTGTGGATAAATTCACCCAGTACAAATTCTGTATGCAGATAAAGGCCCAAGGTCGGATAAAAGTTCTCAAAAAGTACTTCCTGCTCTTGCTATGGCAAAAAGACAGCCTATCTCAATATTCTTCCTCTCCAAGGTTCAACAGTTTATTCATGAGAGCTTTTATGAATCAGAAAAGAAGCAAATATTTTACAAAAGCTATTAGCCTTCCTTTATTTTTCACACAGAATACTGAAAGACACTGATATTTAAATGGTGCATAATACAGATGTTTTTCAACCGACAATTACCTGCTTCTGCTCTCCTATTACGAACACTGATAATTTCACATTTTTCAATTTTCCAAGTTCATAACCTGTAGTTTGTGCATCCCTGAGGATAAGAAAGGCTAGGATGAAGTGTGGGAAATGTAATATAATAATCACAACACATTTACGTTTACACAAGAAAAGGAGGGAACAGCTCCGACTCTTCAAATGTTAATTTATTTGTTCTAGTAAAGTACATTAAAAAACGAAAAATATTTTGCTTTAATAGAGCATTACATAGCACATTATACTTCAAATAAAATGCTTCGACATAAACATGCCAATGTAATAAATAACATAACAGCTGCTGCACTTTTAATTCAGTGAAAGCAATTCTGCTTCGTGTTATCAGCCAATTATTTATTGGCTATAATCACATTATTGGAATCACTCCGAAAACCATAAATGCCCCATCAATTTATCAGTACTGATAAACATGTTGTGCATCCCTCTTGATATTAGTCAGATAATAAATCTGAAGAAACATGTTTAATTCATGTGTGCGTCGCTGCCAGAGGTTGCAGAGGTGGGATGACAACTTATTTGTACAAAACTGTTCTGGAAAGTTCCAGACAAGAAAACACACACAGTCTATTTGGCAAATAATATTTTGGCTTATGCGTATATGAGTATGTTGTTCTCTTTTAATGAGCAGTGAAGCATAGTGTGCTGAGGAAAGCTTAATAGTCCAAAAGGGACCTATTTAGAATGATGAAAGAGACTAATCCTAAAGACGACACACTTCCAAGAGAGAACAAAAGCTTGTGCGCGAAGAAGCCTTTCTTTGGCAAACATGATAAGCAACGATTTGGACTATGCAAAACAAGCTCATTGTTAGCGGCGGGGTAAGTACACAAAACAGCAACAATGCGTTACGAACAATGCAAAATGGCAGAAGCAGTGGAGCTGCCTGCTTTTAGCAAATCGTGCCTGACTTGCTGGCGGTTGGCTGCACCTGTTTTCTGGTTAATTGTCATGAAGTGAGGTCTCCCCCGCTTTTATTTTCCAGTCTTTCTCCTGTTTTTCCCTCCTTATACTCCCTGATGTTTAGCCGGCTCTCCTAGTCTCATAGCTGGGCATTCTCCCATGTATAATTCATGAACGACATGCTTGTTTTTACACACCACGTACCAACAGCCATGTTGTGCCGCCCCGAGGGGGTCTCATCTATGCCAGCCTGTAATCTGCTTACACACAGAGCCACCAGCTCACACCTCTCCTCACCAATTACACTCAATTCCTGGAATGGCCCTCTCTCTGACACGAGGTTGGTTGTGATCATCGTGTCCTTCAAAGAGGCACAGACAGAGAGAGGAAAAACGCGGCGTACATGTTTATGTGTGACGGGAAGGTAATTGGTTGAGTGCTCAGCGTTGGGGGTGCCGATAAAAGCACCTCTCTGAATTTGACAGTTGGTCTACTCGACGCAAGGTTAGAGGGGCCTCGGTAACATCAACACAATGTCTGACCATAGAGCTCATTCACCGAGCTAGAGACTGAAAGCTACGCAGCAATCCACCGAAGAGTGCTCGCAATTCATTGTGCAAAAACAAAATAATCATGAGCCGTGCGCACCAAGACACACACACTGACGCACAAGCACACGCCCTAGACATTGCAGGTAAATGGGGTAGAATGTAGTGCTGTGTAGTGGGTAATGAGTGCTGATTGTTTGTGACGGGGCTGTAGTAAGGCTGATTTCCCAGCTGAGGAATGGGGGCTTTGTACACATCACAGGGCTGTCAGGGAAAGACAGAAAATGGGCGCATGCCTCACCGCTCTTCAGAAATAGACAGCCACAACCACTTCACTATTTAGCTTTAGACAGCAGACACAGGCAGAGAGTGATAATGCGAGTATTTTAAATATTTTGTGATGCAATTCTAGCCTATTTGCATGGAAATGTGCACTTGGGTGTTATACATTTGAGATGTGAGAGGAAAAAAACACACCTCTTATTGAAGGGCACAGTCAATTACAGACTCACAGGCAGTATTTATGTGGACATTTGCATGACACTACATATATAGTGGAAAATCTTATATTTTTATTTGGCAGTGTTTTAATGCCATCATTATCACCCCTGTGATTAGAAGAAGGTTTAAAACCACCACCTATGTAGGCCTGAGTGAAAAAAAACGAGTTATTTCAGAGTTGCACACAATCTGAAAGGCTGCTGTGTTGAAGAATAAGTGCACTGTAAAGATGATTCCTTTGTTTTCTCTTTTATTGTTCACAAGTTACATTATACTTTGTCAGGGTCATAATTCTTTTGATTAGCGACGATATAAAGTAAATGGATTTTGTTTGCATACATCGCATTACAGCCTGGATTGATATCACATTTTCATTAGGGGTTTCCTGACTTGATGACACATAGTCAATAATTCATTGATCTTGGTGTGTTTTATTCATATGTCTTACAGTGTGGAGGGGATCATTAAAGAGACTTTTTGCAAGCTTTGACTACCGCTCAATGGAGGCAAATGATTCCTTGTGAATATGTGATGAGAGCAGCAGCCTGTTTTGGTTCAGCTATACATATCTGCAGTGACGACCTGTAATAAGCTGAGAGTTCAAACAGACTTACCACAGGCTAATCCACTAAGCAAAAGTCAGCAACAGTAAAACAAGAAGTCTCTGTTTATGTTTTCACTTTATTTTATCACTCCCATGGATAATAATCTGAAGTTGCCACATAAGCTATAAGACAGACGGTATGTTGTAACCAGGGCCTGATAGTGGGCCACACGATCCGATTATCTAGTTTTCAGAGACAAGAAATTAAACAGGAAAATCTCAATTGAAACACTGCAGCAGCATGTTTTTGGACTAACTGGCTATTTAGACAGAAGTAGATTTAAAGATTAGCTCAGTTAATAAGTGACTAAATCACATTTCCATTCGTATCAAATAGGACAAAATTAAACACTTTCTTCCGCCTGCACTGAGCTATGCAATCAGCTAAACACACTCCCAATAAGATCTGTTCGACATGCAAAACAGAAACAGAAAGTATCATCAGTGAAAGATCAAAATGAAATCCCTAAAAGAAAAAGTCCACGAGTGGAAAGGAAATACGACAGGAAATACAATGTTGCTTAGAAATATGTATACTTCAGATTGCTGTCTGGCTTTGTTGACAGTAAACCAATTGCAGGATAATTAAATTATGAAAAAATCTGCAAGTAAAATATTTTACACAAATACTGCAAATCACTGTGAGCCAATCAAAAGCCCTTTGGCAGAAATAATAACTGCACTTCTTCCATTTTTATATAAGAGAGGACAATATAGAGCTGCTAATTTTCAGGCAATTAACTCCAAGTTCACACAACTGACTGTGCACATACACACTCCTACCATGATTTGCAAAGTTGACATTTGAGGGCGTTATTGTGTTGTTTTTTTGCAGTAATTTGCAGCGGTTTGACCTGATTGACAGCAAGTTCTCTCTGCTGCATCTTGTCCTGTCGCATGTATCATCCCTCACAGAAGTGCAGCAGATGGCGAGCAACCATACACGCTAAAAAAAAAAAAAGAAACGGCTCACTCATCTCCGTCTAGCTTTAAGTCATCAACATCACATCGTACTCTATGGCTCTCTGGGTTATAATTAGGGCTAGCACATGCTAATTAGGCATTCCTATGATGAAGCATTTAAAGTGCTTTTGCGTTTTATTTCACATAGCAAGTCATTTACTATTTCAACAATAGTTTTTCTTCCAAATCAATGCCTAGAATTAACTCAGAGTGCTGTTAGTGGTATGGAATATGAACACAGCAGCATCCCCGCGGAGGGAAGTGACATTTGCAGGTACGTTTGCATGCTGTTTAATGTGCTGCAGCTGAGCAGATAATTAGATATTTAGCCTGCAAACTGACATTAGCAGTGCGCTTTTCCCCAGTGAATGTTTGTGTGGTCGCCTGTTCAACGAGCTACGGCTAAGGACAGGACGTGTCTGCATGTTTGTGAGTTAGATAAGAATGAGACTTTAGCAGGAAAGCTAACGAATGAATCACTAATGATGAAAAGGCTGATGCAAATGTATTTTGTAAGTAAATATAATAATATACTGACTCAAAATGTGTCTCTTTTTCTTTTCTGAGGTGGCATCTGTCTCGAGCTGATACACCAGAATGAGAAACACTTTCTCATGCAGTGTTTTGTGCCTGCTGTGAAGAAACTCCCATGTGCCCTCTCCCCTGGCTGCCTGTTTGGAGCAGCATTAAAGGCGAATGCAGCTGGATGAGGTGAAATCGTCGGGTAATTGTGTGCGTGTGTGCATGCATGCTAGTCTTCAAAAAATGTAGAAATACTGAAAATGAGAGAGAGCATCACCAAATCAACAACCTGTTAGCAAAACATAATGAGCAATGTCCCCATCCAAATGCAAAATGCTCCACCACAGGATATGGACACAGTGCATCCATGGACCATATTCCAAGTAATATCCAACAAACAGGGAAAATAAAAAACTAAAGGCAGGCTGCAGAAACTTTCTGCCCATGTCTACAGTAAAGTCAACATATTTCAGAGGATTCTCAAAAACATGCTAATAAGGATTTACTTTTGTGCATGAAAGAAAAGCTCAATCCCCGCCTGAAGAAAGATGCTTGTCTCCAAAGACTCACCTGTTTACTTTTGATTCTCACTGTATTTGTGAGGCTTTTTTGTGACAGAAAGGCAGCACATAACATTTCCCTTCAAGGGACAATAAAGATAAAAGATTGACTTGACATTCAGCTGATTGATATGCCAGAACAAGTTGGATTATCCTCATGTCTCTGGGCTCTGATAGCCAAACACAAAGTCTGGCAGAGTTAAGCTCCCAGGTACACTGCATTGGACGGCAGCTGTTTGCCCATTATGACACCCAGCCTGGTTAGGTGCCGTTTCAACCAGGCTGTGTGGAATATGACCCACTTTGGAGAGCAAGTAACGGTGATGCGGTGGGTTATTAAAGTAAAAGACGGTCATCCAGTGGCTCTCAAGCCCTCAAGTATCATCTCCACTCATTTAGAGAAAGTTTGTGCCATGACGTAGCCAAATGGCACTCACTTGTAGCTACCCTCTAAAAAATCAGAGTGAAGAAAATCTGTTGGGAAGCAACTGGAACATGAGGTAAGCATGTTAGCGTGTAAGCCACCGGAACAAGGAGTAAACCCCTCACTAGGTTCTACTACTTCTAGTGGCTTTTTTTAGTCTTTGGACTCCTACCTCTTTAGTGTGAGCTCCCCCTCTGGCCATTTAGTCAACTCCAATTGGTCACAGCGAGGGTATGTAAGGGGTGTCTGTGTGTGGCATTTAGTAGATGCTGCTTGGGCTGGTAATGCTACTGCTCTCCTGTCATGTTGTTGCACTTGTTTAGACAGTAAATGCAAGGGCTGAAATGATCCTTACCTGAGCCTTATTGCTCACCCTCAAGTGGGCAGGATGGCACAACCACGAAAACAGCAATCAAAATACACAGTACATTAATTAAGTGTCTGGTTCTTGTTACATACATCACAAAGATAACTTTAGTTACATTAGTTACTATGTTTGTAATCCTTCCACATGATCACAGGCTTTACCTTTTCCTGACATTTGCTCCACCACGCAGTCTTTTTGCTTTCTTGTGACACATTGTTTGAATTGTTACTGCCTGGAATCATGTGTAAGTGGTGCCGGTTTTAGTCAGTCACACTGCGATCTCTGTCCTTTTTCACAGTCCGTGCCACGAGTCAAACTGTCCTTGGGGATGTGACCGGGGCAGAGAAGGAATGGCCCTGACCTTTGTCACCATATGCCTCTCAAAAATATTAGTGATCTGCATTCATTCAGTGTAATTTTCCATATGGCGCCAACAGCAGGCCAGCAGAATGTTGCAGGCCCCTGACTACCTGCTCACCTTTTTATATTTATTTGGCTCCCTGGTGTAGTAGCTTCTTGTGACCTAGAATCGGCTGGTTGGTCTCTGACCTTGGCTCCATGCCTGTCCACGGTGTGTCTAATCATCCTTTAGCCATGGACTGGCTCCACTCTCCCTCTATCTCACTTTTTTTCCCCATTGATTTTGATCATTTTATACCTGAATACAGTCATTAATCTGATTATGACTGTGTCTGGGTCCAGTTCATTAGTCTGGCCCAGCTGTAATACAGGCAGATGCCTGCTGGGCCATAAGGATTCATCACAGAGCTATTGAGGCCTGAAGAACACACTACGTAGGACAGCATCACACATATATCTGCAGACAGACAAACACAGTCTTAGTTTTGAAGCTTTTTCACACATTTTGGCAAAGAGAGAAAGTTACATTAGGAATACTGATAGATAGATAAAGGCTCAATTATGCTTCTGCCTTGAGGCATTTTGGTTCCTGTACAATAGCTGCCGTGCACCTCTTCAAAAATATAACTACATAGAGTATAATTGGACTTCATGACCAGACCATGGTGTAGTCGTGATAAAAAAAAACCCACTAGTTTGTCTTTGCAATTCTTTCCCTATCTAACATCATTGTTTGTTTGATTTATTGGTAATAAAAGCAGCATTAACACAACTACTGTTTCTGCAGCAGATCCCACACCAGATCACAGTAAAGATCACCAACTAAAATATCCCAGGCCTTCCATATTTCTGTCACTCTGCCAGGGAAATGGGCCCACTACTAGAATATTCCATCACTGTCTCCTTATCAGAAAGCATGTCATTTGGGGTTAAAAGCTCCTGAAAATGTCCCTTCCATCCTCCAACAATAGCCTCTCCAAACCAGATTAGTATTGCAGAACAACGGTGGTAATGTAATTCAGTGCATTTGCACGTCAGTTTTTCTATTGAATGATCCGGACAGCGTATGCCGTATGTTGTGTTTTACTAGTTTAATAAATCACGGAGAGGTTACATCATTGCTGTATTTGCCGTTAGAAACCATTTCAACATTGATCTGGATGTTGTGAAGGTATCCGTTTCCCTTTGTTGTCTCCGTGCATCAGTGGGAGGAAAGAGGAACCGGCTTCTTTACAAACCTGCCTGGAGTAGTGGCGGTTTTTATGATTATTGAGTAAGTGGATATTATAAATTACTATCATTACAGGCGGTGATGAATAATGGAACACAAATAACCTGATATCCTAAAAGTTACTTGTAGGATATTGGCTTTACTTTCAATACACCAACAATGCACCTGAACACACGTCATTTTTAGACCAACACACCTATGGGCGCACAGATAGGCACAAGTGCATTTGCTACTTCCACAACATGGACAACGGGCCTGAAAATAACTGCGTCAGAAGGAAACTAGCAATGACAGTTACTCTGCACTGTGTGCCTTCAAAGGAAGTGGGAAACATATAAATATATACATAAAAAACACTGTTTTCATTTTCTCTTTCTGTCTCTCTCTAAGTAGATGTTTATGCTGCTGATCCGTTTAATCAATCCTGTCAGTGTCACTTATTTGCATTGCTATTTTTGACTTTTCATGATAATAGTTAGCGGAGATTATTGCTGGGATTTTGTGGTAAATAAGAAAGGGATTGTTTCGTTTAAGCCTCTCTCAGCATCCTTAGCTCTTTCCATACTCTGTTTTATTTATTTATCTTTTACAAATTGCACAGCTCAAAGTGTTGTTATTTCAGTTTCCTTTAATGCTTTTCACACACTGCAAAGATTACTTTAAATATTTCATGTGTTATTCTGCAATTTCTTAAATTACCGTGGTTCGAACCCCACCACTTTGTATCCTAGATGGAAGAGAGCCCATAAATTGGGCATGGTGGTCAAATGATGAGCCCATTTTGAATCAATAGAATGTCGCACCCTTGCAACAGCTTTTTCATTTGACATTTTAAAGGGACGTGTTTGCTGGGTGGGCAATAGAATGGTGGCTATTGTTCCTTTGTGGTGCTCAGATTGTTTATCGACTAGGTGAGCGTGCACCCGTAGCCCTCTGTCAGTGTTCGAGTCCTCTGGAGACAACTGCAAACTCACTGTTCATCTGTGCGTCAATACACGAGTTGCATCAGAGAAGTGAGGGTCAGACAACTTTTACCAGTAATGCAAACACGTACACTGTGAATGCCCAGCCACGAGAGTAAACACACAGGCAACTCCACACACACACACACACACCAGCATACCTCTGAAAAAGGCAGCCGGACCTCCAAGGAAGGAACAATCTTTCTCAGTCCATGTAGTCAACCTGATGCAAGCATAGAGCAAACCATTGTAACAAACCCTCAATGGTGTTTCTATGACAGTCCACCAAAAGATTAGAATTCTTCTATTCAGAAACACATCGCGTATTCATCCACATTCTGTTTTTGATGGCAGGTCTGGCTCCAAATCAGTGGCGACTGAGCCTGAAAATGATGTAGAGGAAACCTGAAATATAGAGCATCATTGTGCTGGATTTTTTTTAACACCTTATAATTCACTAAGGTACTGTACTCTCTAGTTACCTCATTACCATCAGCAGCTATAGATGGGTGCTGTTAGTTATACACTGAGGGGATGATTAAAAAAGATTCCAAACATGCACCCACTCAGATAATTACAAATTAGCTAGTATTTGCATAAATAAAGCAGTGCATCGATTATTAAAACATACCTCCTACCATGCCTATTCTTTATGCATCTCTTATGAATTGCTTTCATTTTGCATTCTGGGCTGCGCTAGGCAACTTCAAATTAATTCCTTTCAGTTCCCAAGTCTAATCCCCAATATCATGATTAAAATTCCCATGGCTTTTATTCGCCTTATCAGAGTTGCTCCATGGTGAGATAATGTGCGTCTTTACGACTCTGACAAAGTTGCCGTGCCATTTGTAGCTTCTGCTCTGATATTTTGACGGTTGACATTCAAATGCGGCCCTTTCTACCTGGTTGCGGCTGCTCACTGTTATCTGTTTCAGCTAGGTTGAGCGAAAAAGGTGCATAGGTTGGGTGCTGCAGGGAAAGACGGATCTTCAAAACATAATGAGGGTTTGCCAGGGCGCCTGTGTGTCTGGTCCCTTTACAGAAAAGAAGAAAAATACTTTTATTCTTCCTGTCAGGGCATAAAGGCCCTACCTTGGGCTAAGACTCTGTTGTTTGAATATATGCAGATCACTCTGTAATTAGAATACCAAAAGGTTTTTCTTTTACCTCTTGTTAAATGAAATGAAGGTGCTGTTCCTCTAAGTCCTATTGGCTGACCATTACAAACTACAGCCACATGTTTTTAGTGAAAAAAAAACAAGAAATACCAAGTAACTAAGGCACAACTAAGAAGCTGTAAAAAGAATGTGTGTGCATGTGTGTGTGTGTGTATGAAAGCTTTGATTGTTCTTATATGCTCGACTGCACAGGATTTTGGGCAGGCAACCTTTTTGCTTGAAGCTTCAAGACTTCTCTCCTGTTATCTCTCCCTCTCTCTCTTTCTCTGTCTCTCTGCCTGTTTGTCATTCTTTTTCTTTTCCTTTTTTTTTTATTCCCTCTTCTCTCAGTGTAGTAGCTGTATGCCTCAGCTAAGGTGAAACAGCATGGATGTGATTTCTATAGCTCTGTTGGAGACCAGCATCTCATCACAAACTGGTCTCGGCTGGTTGGGTGAGCGAATCAAATCCTGGATAGCACGACCGAAACGATTTCAGTTTGAGATCGGAGAGACCCTGCCTCACATCTCAGTCATTGGGGCACGTTCAATTGGATGTATTCGATTCAATTCAGCTAATATATGTGAAGGAACGGGGAGAGCAGTGTGCTGAAGGATGGTGGAGGTTATGAAACAAAAGCTTGAGAAACAAGGAATTTGACCTGGTATTAACTGGTCGCTCTGTCATATTGGCTTTATATGCAACCACCAAATTAAACAATTCTTCTTAACCGAATTATCCAAACTGGGGGGCTGGAGCTGATCCCAGCTGACATTGGGCGAGAGGCGGGGTACACCCTGGACTATCACAGGCCTGACACATAGAGACGGACACCATTCACGCTCTCATTAACTCCTATGGGCAATTTACAATCACCAATTAAACCTAAGCTGCATGTCTTTGGACTGTGGGAGGAAGCATGAGCACTTGGACACAAGAAGAGCATCTAAAATCTATACAGAAGAGCCGCAAGCCAGATTCAAACCAGGAAGCCTCCTGTGGCGCTAATACTAATTAAATGTAATTAAAATTCCTTACTGGACAAATTGTACAGAACAGTTCTCCTACAAACAGTTTAATCTGAGTTTTTAAAAAAAAATATATATATATACAGTTTCCATTCAATAGTCAATGTTTTGTCATCTGTTTCCATCATGTTTACATAGTTACTGTGAATAGTCCTAAGTTCAGTGACATGTGGGGTGAAGGGGCATCATAGAGAGCCATGAATCTGCTCTAATTTTCTGTTATTATATTGTTTTGACAGCCCTGGGTTGAACAAAACAAATGCAGAAAAGACAGCATCGCTGGCCATTCATCAGTCCAGTGTGTGCTGATATAGAAATATAAATGGCTGTGTGCTACATGAGGACAACACACAGAACAGCCTTGTATACATTCTCGTTGCTTCGATTACTGAGAACATGGCTGACTCATTTAAGTCCAATTCTGCCTTTTGTAGAGAATAACTTAACTGGAGAGGTTATGTGAGGCAGAATGAGTCATTCTGTGGGTCTTACCACCACCACTACTCATATGCACAACTTTGTGCATTATTAATTAGGAGACTTCTTTCCTCCGAGTGGTTAAGTGGCAGTTAAGTCATCCCGGCTCCTTGGCTGCCTTTTGTCCCTCGACTCAGAGCTGCTGATGTCAGACTTACATGCCTCGGTCTTAACAGTGCACCGCAGCAGAATAGATGTAAAAATTCTGATGTAAAACAAAAAATATGAAGTGTCTAGAATCAACATTTTTATAAAAGTAATGGATCAAATCACCACCCTCGACTTTACTGCTTTGATTAGTTCCTATCACTCTCACCTTCATGTTTCCAGTCGTAACAAGCAGCTGCACACAAAAAAAAGCTCCAAAAACCCAACTGTTGGCAACCTGCCCAGCACCAAAAACACATTATCTTAGCAGCTAGCTGGAGAACACAGTGGAGCTCAGCAGATAGAGCGCTACATGATTTATTCAGGAGTTGGCGGACATCAGTTTATAGCTTAAAGGAGAGTTAATATGGACACAAAGTCCAAATGAATGTTGATGTTGCTCCATGACAGCTGTTAAATAACAACTGTTTTCTAACATGTTCTCCACATCAACATAATAGATATTAATGGGTTGGTCTTCACTGCCCCCAAGTGGCCAAAAAAAAATCAAGTTTTGCAAGTTTAAAATTATTTGGTAAAAGAAGTAAATCTCAAAGTTGTGATATTATAAGTTATAAAGTCTGTGTTCTATATAGTAGCATTGAAGGTTCTGAAACAGGAAATGCATCCATATGCTCACAACTCAGGTTCACTAAGTGTCATCTACAATATCTTTACACATTCACAGTCTGTGGAGCAGCTCCAGACTTTGTACTAGAACTCTACGAGTTTCCCTTTGACTGTTGAGGAGATTACTCTTCCAGGTTTTTCTTCAAGAGTTTCTCAAATGGCTGGTGGGTAAATGGTCTATTTTGGATCTGCAATTTGTAGTCTGTTAGTGTCTAAACTGCAGATTTTTCACATTCTCTTCAGACTGTTCTGTCTGACGAGTCCATCGGGGTCCTGTATATCAAAGGAAATCTGTTGGTTTTTCCCACGCAGTATAGCTACCGTTTCTTGGAGTGCAACAGAAGTACTTCAGCATTGCTGATGATTTGTTGTGTTTGGAGGACAGAGAGTTGAGCCATACCGACATTGGCCTGTTAGCTGCGTAAACTACAGCTACTCTCTGTATATGTGTCTGTGTCTGTGCTGACCTTTTGCTGATTGTGAATTAAGTGTCGGTGAGTGCTCCGGCTTCCTGGCCTTTGAAGGTTATACGGACTAACGCTACTTGACCGGTAAACAGCAAGTACACAGGATAACTAGAATCTAAGAAGTCTCATGGCCCCCGGACCTCCTGTATCCTTCTATCTTTCTGAACATGTTATATTTTCACACCCACTCCCTGGGAGATGGAGGGATGCTGAAAATGAAAAGAAAAACAATTAGTAGCGCTGATGGGCCTGTGTGAGGTAATGAAATTGCGTGTCTCATTGTAGCGTGTAATGGAGAGCAGTTTGAAGTTAATTGAGGGGAGATAGGACACTGGGCCACTGTCTGCCAGAGTATTGTGGTTGGGCGCCGGGTTTATCAGAGAGAGAATCACTGAACCCAGAAAAAAAACAATTCCTTATCAGACCTCGCAAATGGGAATTATCTTGCTTTAACAGACTAGATAGCGAGATCAATTGTTACTGTAATTAAATTCATATTCTTTTCATCTGTTTCTGGGTCAGGTTTATGGGCATGAAAGACCAGGCAAAGCCCCATTCAGACTAACTGTTTCAGCCAGTCCATGCCCAAATCTGATTACATTACTGTTTTATTACTGTTTATTATTTAACTCATATACGTATTTAAGAGGCTTTTCTTAAATGTAAAATTAATATCCAATTCAGTCTAACATTGCACATTTCCATCAGCCGCAGAAAATCAAAGATGTTGTTTTTGGAGTATGGTCTGGCTGGTAAACCTTCAGTAAGTTTCCAGCCATGGCTCTGGCTCTGAGGTAGTTTTCAGAAGGCAATAGAGTGCCACCTTCTGGTGGAAAGATGCATGATGTAAATGTTCTGCTCCACTGGCTCCCATTAAGTGTCCTCATGAATATGGCTTGTAGAGAATGAGCTTAGCAATTAAAAAACACCCTTAAGATGGTTGAAATAACTCAAAGCACACGAGGGCTTGAATTGGCAATAACAAAACAGTGATGTTGGTGCATAAAAATGAAAGTTTCCTGGTTTGACTTGATTGAAAACAGCTTATGAGCAGTCCTATATGATGCTCATGATAGTGTATTACATGTATCATATGATCATTCTCTCTTGGCCCTCACAGGAATTAACAACACTAAAACTTTTCTGTTTCTTTTTATGAGAAATTCTCTCTAAATAAGCTGCATGTTGCACAAAGTCTGAGAAAGGAATAAATACTGTGTTTTAGGTGGATGTGGCGGGTGGGTAATGTTGTTCTCGCCTCCTCACAGAGTGTTGACAAAAGACAATTAAACGCAGCTTGCCTACAGTATTGATCATGTCTCCCTGATAGGCAGAGCAGAACCACAGCACCTGTATTCATTAAACAACCTGTTTAGCAACCATGCGGCGGAAGGAGAAGTCAAGCTCTGTTTGTGAAACCAAGCGCCACGGGCCAAGAAACACCTGCAAGAATGCACGGAAACTTTTCAATGGAGCGTGACGGAAGGAAGGCACGGGGGAGGACAGCTCATGACCTTGTCTTAAGGAACAGGAAAAGGGGGAGGAAATGAACGAAACGAACCAAAAACATAAACAAAACCCACAAATTGGTTGCGTTTATTACAATATTAATTGGAACGAGACAGAGGTTATTTATTGCTTTATTGCTTTATAAACACTTGTTCACTTTGGGGGCTTGGGGGTGAAATGTTAACAAGTTTGACTTGTCCCTGTGAAATTAAGAAATGCTTTGGCAAGTCAAATGATTCAATGAATATTAAACAGATGCTGCATATTGAAGCCTAATTTGTTTTGATAGACTTGTTTTATTTCGGAAGACTGAAGCGAGTGCTTTAACCTATAGCTTACCTACTTTAAATTCCCTGCGCTGCTTTCTTTCACCCTTCAGTGGTAACTCTTCATTCTAAAAACCTCATTGAAAATAGGTCATTTTCCAGCAGACAGACTATAAATGGCAGCTCCTGTAAGAATGTCCCCATAAATAGTCAGGGGACTTAAAATGCAATGTTATAGACCCACTTAAGCAGTTACGTATGTCCTCAACATTCATGTACTGATGTCTTTTACTACCACAATTATTAAGTGTATCGTTATATATGTGTGTGTGCTATCCAAATTCACAAGCAGTCAATCCCCTGAAGTTTCTGAAAGCCATACATTACATGCTATGAACTTTAAAGAAGACGAAAAAAATCATGTGCTGTTTAGAAATGCCAAACGTCCACACACACACTTCAAAGCTGAAAAAGGTGCTATTTATATTCCTAGGACTGCAGAAATAGGGCATCAACAAAAAGGCTGAAAGATTTCTGTTAAAACTTCAGACGCGAATGAGAGCGTGTTTTCTGGCCCTCTTTCACACCGCTCTCCATCAGTGATGACCTTGACCCCGCATTGAATCATCGGACATTGCCTCAGACAGCAAAGAGACGAGGCAGCGGGATCCCAGTTGTCCGCATTTAATTCTCACATCTAAAAGAAGCCGGCGAGTAAATGAATGAGAGCTCAATAAAAAGTATAAGTGCTAAATCTCTGACATGAGGGAGAGCTCAGCGTCTGCCCTGTCTCACCCTGTGTTATCTATCAGCCCGTGACCTTGACCTGCTGCTACAGCAGAGGACGTCTCTAGGGACTGCACACTGCGAAGACACATGGGTGGAAGATTTTCATATGCCATTGACTGGCCTTTTTGTAGATGAAAGGCTGCATTGTGGATTGATTTTTCTGTTTTTCAGCAGGGGTGACCTTTGGGTGCAAGTCTGGTATAAACTGAACTCAGACAACAAGGTCAAAGAAATGTTTGAAGGGACAGGGTGGGGGACAGTTTTCCAAGATTAAGGGGCAAAGGTTTTCCATGGGACAAATAGACTTAGGGTCATATGTAAGGATTCAGCTCATGAACTCTATCACATAATGGCCGGGTCATGCTCATAAAGAAGTAGTTTGTAAGATGGGTGACTACGTTTTATCACCGTTTGTTCCAAATGTCCACACTTAGAGGCGGGGTTAAAAGCTGTCCATCACAGAGGAGCCATGACTGTTATAATTATTTAAATATGGGGATAAAAACATTAATTTTTAGTCTCTCCTTAAAGGTATCTGTTGTGTTGCACTCATTTGTTCACATGAATAGCTTTTTTGTCACTTGTAAACAACTTGTCCTGTGTTCACCTTTGAGAAAAAAAATCAGAAACCAAAGGGGAGAAATGTATACAGCAGAAAACTAAGACTGTAAAGAGCTACCAGATTTGCATGCTGTAAACAAAAACAATGATGACACTCGAGGAGGTTACTATAAGTGTTTAGTACATTAAATCTGAAGCTCTACACTAAAACGAGGGTGGACAATTGCCAAACAAACCCAATTTTGTTAATTCTGAGATCATGGCAGAAAAAAAGGACAGTGGTAATCGTAGATGGTGCATAAAATTCCTTAATCAAGCTCATCCTGACCATGAACCAGAACTGATTTCTGAGGAAGTGCATAACCAACAAGCGGAAGCAGGATACACAAGGCAGTCATAATGTGAATGCAAACACATAGTTAAAAGCAAGTTTATATCCAGCTTAACTACACACTGTCTGTCCATGACTTGTAGACTTCAGTACAAGTTGGATAAAATCGTCTCTCATTTCCTACGGCGCAACACCAGAACCCTGGCAGCCTGACAGCTGCTGTCAATCAAACACAGACAGGGACACGCCCCTTCCAGCTGGCTGAGATGAAAAGGAGCGTTTCTGATATTTCCCTGAAGATATTTTTCTTCCTTTGAGTAATAAAAAATATAAACAATACTTTTCAAAGACATTATTTTTTGTACAAAAAAAAAAAGAATAAGGAAAGCTGTTCAGCCATCTGATAAGCACTTCTGCTGAAGCATACTGGCTCCTTTAACTACCACCCACTTACACTTTCACTGCATAGCTGCCTCCAAAATAAAAGTGCTCATGATCATTTCACAAGTGGAAAATAACCAGTGAGATATTACTAATCGTACATGTATGTTCAAAATATGTAACTTATAACTTGGTTGGTACATTTTTTTTTCATTATGTAATTTTTAATGGTACACTCGCTCTCCTGTAGGGGGGCAGGTCATGCTACATGGGGGAAAAAATTACAAGTGCGTCCTTTTTTTCCATAAATAACATTCCATTGCTTACTATGGTGTTCTATTTTTACCGCTGACACAGTGGAGCCAGCAAAGGGGAGACTCAAAGAGCAAACACAGGCTTATTAACTGTTAGTCATGGATCAGGGCATCTCTAGTCCACAGTGATCCTTGGAAAAGCCCGCAGTATATTGCTTTGCACTTGGTCTTAGACCCTTGTTGCTCTTTCTCCCACTTCCTGTGGGCGAGGTTGATTATTAATGGGCTTTTTATTTGTTGACTGAAGACGTGCAGGAGGTATGAGGATAAGTACAGGTTTATGGATTTATAGGTATGTAATTTAACAACATTTTTATTGATTATGTAATCTTGGTATTTTTACTCACACATATCAATAAGGTTATCATGCAATGAATCTGGCCCCTGTGGGTGAGGCAGAAAGACACAAACATCGGTGACCGTCTTGGTTACCAATAAGATGGTGGTTTTCTCAGAGGAGGGTTGTCTTGATAAAGTGACTTGAACACACTTGACCCCATGATAGGCCTTATCAACAGACAGCTGATAACTCCTTTCCAGTAATTATATATAGTATTCTTAAAATAGAACCCTATGATATTCATTCTACTGTAATTCACTTGCCTATTTGGGTGTACAATATCCCAATTTACTAGGCACAGTACCAAGTATGTGTATACTAAAGGCAATAGGTAACTTAGTGTGACAACACATTAACTGAAAGAAGACAAGCATATTTGCTGTCTCGGAGTGTAAATACAGGTTTTTGACCAGACATTGTGGAGCCGTAGAGCTGCTTGATTCATTTTGAAGCCTATAAAAATATCAGTCACCAGCTCTGCACAGACCTCTTTAGTAGGGATGTTAATAATTACTTATGATCAGTTAAAAAAATATTTATAAATTAAAAACATGGGCCTTTATTGGAGTAGCTTATTGAAGATCTTGATAGTGCTAACTAAGCACTAAAAGTTATGTGTTAACCTTTTTTTCTGCTAAGTCTGACCCAAAATAGAGCTACATGACACATGCCACTATGTCGATACAGACTCGCCGGTTAAAGCGACCGTCCTACTGTCACAAAGTACGCCAGGCAGATACACAGCAGACAACTTCCCAGTTGTGGAGCTTTCGGGGATGTGGCTGCATGTGTCCATGACAATTTAGACAACACTGTGACAAAGCAACTGGTGACAGATCAAGGTCGCAGGGTGTGGAAAGTACAGGATGTCCCAACCAAGCCCTAACTGTCCCAGACAGGTTAAGTGGAACTGCTTGTCTTGTTAATGGTTACGGTTACTGATCGTTGACGAGGGTCAGCTATGGCTAATGCTAATTAGCATCCCTACTCTGTAGGTTAATTAAAACGCACTAATCAGGTGGGGGCTCCCAATTATGACAGAAATATAAAAATATAGATTAAACTTTTTAGTTTAAAAATGCATGCATGTTTTCTGCTATTACAATCTAAATACCCAAAAAGTTGGGACACTGTGAGAACAAACTGCAAATCCTTCACAAACTACAGTCAGTAGGATACAGTACAATATCAAGATATTCAAACTGGGAAACTTTTTTGTACATACATGCACTCATTGAATCCAGGTTGTTACATTATTGGTGAGCATTTCCACTATAAATTGTATTTTACTGCACGCTCTTGTATGCTTTCTTTACACATATAACAACATGTGATAGCCTATTAAAGCTTATTTGGCTTGTTAATAGACCCCTTGTAGTTTATAATGTTATGGTGCATCCTTTGCAGGTGTAAAGATAGATTGTGTTGGATTGTGTTCTTGGCCTTTGCTTTATGTTTATTTGAGCCTTTTTACCAAATCATTTCAACGCATTGATTTTTACTTTCCATGTGATTCATCCTGTGTATCCTTACCTAAACATACAGTCTCCAACTACTGTTATTATTATGTGTGTGTCAGCCTTTGTAGTGTTGCACATTCTTATGGTGCTGAAATGTGTGTGTTTGACTCCCACCCACTGCCAGGAACAGAAATGGGCGCCTATGGGTCAGTTTATATTTAACTCCCTTCCTGTAGCATTCATCACACACCTTAAGACACCTGAGGCACAAACCTTGTTTATCTGATATGAAATCAGGCTGTTGACTTTTTATTGTGATTATCTCTGTAGTTAAGATAGTCACTATAATGCTGTCTCTTTGCCAACAAGCACAAAACACTGTTGAGGGTTTTTTTTACTCTAAATATACAGTAATATGTTGTACCTGATCCCTAACAAAGACCTTCTCTTAGGTTGGGCGGTTTTAAAGCACTCTAATATTTGTTTTGGGCCACCCTCTCTATTGACACATACCGATGGGGCTTCAGGAATGTCACAATAGATGAATCAGACAGCTCCTCCCACAAATTGTGTCTTTCTTATCACTCTTTTTCCACCTGTGCACTGTTATCTAGCTGACATACACTGAATAGACTCTAGCAGACACTTCTTGAAGCCTGTTCTTTTACTTCATTATCGAGTCTCAATGCACACATACCTTGTGTACTTTCCAAGACTATGGATTGCATAAGTTGACACTCTTAATGGCTCATCTTTTTTCCTTATCGTTGCAAAATGGGACAGTTAGAAACTTAACTCAGATTTGCAAAGATAATTATCTGTTATTGCATCACTGTCAGAAGGAGAGAACACAATCACCTTTGTGTTACTGCAGTAGTATCTTTAGATGAAGCCAAATCTTTAATGATAAACAGTGATTTGGGTTTTTCTTAGGCTAAAATTGTACCATGTATTCCTGTTTGTATGTAACATATTTTTATGATAAAACCCAAAACATAATAGTTTCGAATCAGTTTTTAACAGACTATATATCTGTACATTAAGGTGATAATGATAAGCAGGAAAACAGAACCCCAGGTTTTCCCTTTCTACCTTTTTCTACCCTGCACAATGTTTGAATGTTTGACTTTGTCTTCATCATCTGAGTTTTCATCCATCAAAAATATCATTAAATGACAAGAACAGCCGTTTCAGTTTACTCATTGATTATTTTTGGGCCATTACCAAGTACAACCACAACTTTTTTCGGTCCAAAGAAGCAAATTAATTGCTTGGTTAGAAATCTTTGTATAATATGTCACTTTTTAACTAACTCATTTATTTTTCCTCAGGCATTTGGAAGTATAACTTTTGCCTGGTCTAAGTGCCTTTTATGTCCCCGCAATACTAAACCCTGACCTTGCCTATCACTGTTTACTGTAACTGCTCTGCACTTTCAGAATAATTTCACGCCGCCGACGCAGTCCAACCCCTTTATGTCTTCCTGTCGACCAGTCCTCTCTCTCCACCCACTGCTGAGGTTACCTGGTTAGCTGGAAGAGGGGCTATAAATGCTTAAAAGGCCGCCACTCCCCTCTGAGAAGGATTCAAGAGGGCCCACACCTCTAACTGCTGGCAGTTAAAGGGTCACGTAAGCTGCATTTCCACAGAGAGGCAACAGTTACTGCTCATCACTCATTCTTCAACTCATCAAAGAGAGAGTATTAGCAACGGGAGAGCAGCTGAGAGGCTGCCGTTAAGGGATCAGCCATGCTTGGAGGCATCCACAGAGATTTGTTGGTCACAGTGACTCTACTCTTTCTAACTCAGACAGGGACTCAGTGCAGGTAGGATCATTCAGCTTTTATCCATCAATTTTAGGTGGTGTGTTCATGTTGTTACAGTGGTTATATTCATTTCATTAAGTGGAAAGTGAATGGGATTTTTTTTTTTATCTGTGATTATTGTTTTGCTATTTCAGGGCTGACGATGACTTTTCATTAGTTACTTTACCAGATTGGAGGACCAATTCAGGTATGAAATTTTGCAAATTACTATGACTTGTAGATATTCTGTAATCACTACAATTTCTTGAATACAAATTTGTCACAACAACAAGGATCTTAATTAACAGACAGAGATACACGCATTAGGGTTGAGCGATCGGACGAGTATCAGTGACAGGCTGAGTACATCACTGACTCATGCTTTGGTTTTTGTGGAGATATTTGTCATTTAACTTTCATTTAATTAGACTTTGTGATAATGGAACAGTGGAAAGACTATCAGATAGTTTTGTGCATTTTACTTTATTTCTGTATCAATAAAGTGAATTTTAAGCTACTCTTAGTTCTTTAAAGAGAGGAATTTGAATTCAGAGAATCTTTCTGTTAACTAAGGAAAAAGGATAAGGCTATTTTTTTTCTTGACCTTTTGTGAGTTTATTTTGTCTTTTTACTGGCCTGAAGAAGCTAAGGAAGATTGTTGAACAAACTGTAGCTCTCAGCTGAAACTACTCAGGATTGGGGGCAGTGCACACACCTATTATCAGGAATCGTGGTTGTTGGCGCCAATAGTTGATCATTTGGAAAAGTTAACATATTGCCCAACCCTTACATGCATACTGTTGCAAATACTTTATTTGACTTCTTTCTCTCCTCTTATAGAATATGTTACAAAGTGTTTCTACGACAGACAGAACAATCCCATGTGTGACTGGAACCAACAAAGAACAGGTACACGCTGACTACTGTAAAACAGCACAGCAATAGATTTAATTAATTAAATTCAAAGGCAAATATGTTGTTTTTAAAGTCATCGAGCCAGGTAACAGTTCAGTTAGAGTTCACTTTGACACAAGATAACTTGCGTGTAGTAACCTTTCATTTCGTCCCTCCCCTTCAAGGGGATTTGGAACATCAGTCCACAGTTCTGTTTTAATCTACAGGCAGGCTGTGACTGTGTCCGTGCCTCGCTGCATATCACTAATTGATCTGAAGCAGGCTAATAATCTTTTATAGCCTGGTGCTCTCCCAGGGGCAATCAAAGTAGAGGGCCTGCACTTAAGGTTCAAATTTAGCACAAAACACTCCAAACTGCTATTTTGCATTTAATGATAATTGCGCCACAACAGATGTACTTCTTGTTTTATTACAATAACAAAGACGAGGAAATGGTTTGCTATTTCTGATGTGATTAAAATGATGACACGCTGTAAAACTCATTCCTAACATGCATAGTTAAAGTATATTTCACTGTTTATATTGCGTGATTTAAAATAACTATTTTTAAACATTACTATGAATGCAGTGTGTGACATTTCTTTTTTGTCCTTTTCACCTCCAGAGGATGTTGTTGTTTTAGAGAGCGGTCCACTGGGGCTGGAGGGCGAGGCCTGTCTAGAGTTTTGGTACCTATCCCCGGTCGTAATGAATAGTTCAGTACTTCTTGTTCTGCTGAAAAACAGCGTTAATCTGACGGAAATCTGGACCACATCTGTCCTCCCCCGGGATTCTTGGAGACAAGTGTTTGTCCCCTTGAACGCCATCAAACCAGATACTCAGGTAAAATGTCTTATAACCACATACTTAAACTGTATTAGGCGATAAAAAAGATTTATATTACTAATATTTAAATAGAATTTCTGCTTTTTTTTTTATCAGGTTGTCATCGAAGCAATTTCCATGGAGGGACAGTTCACATTTAACCGGATAGGTGTGAGGAGAGGCTCATGTGGTAAATATTATTTTGTTCTTCTACTTATAATATATGAAGAAAAAAGGAAAAATCATGCAATATTTAGCTATCAACACATTCTCACTCCCAACATGTCAGATACTGATGTTTACTCAGTAGCTGTGAAGCTAGAGGGGTCTCAAGAGTGTCCATATCTGACACTGAGGGGCCCTGACAAAGGGTCAGTATCTGATGAGTGACAATGTGTTGCAGAGATGAATCATGATAACAATAAATGAATTATTGTCATAAAAATGTCAGACTACTGTCAGTTAAAATGCAGAACATCTTATTTTACAAAATAATAATAAGTATATTTTCCTTTCCTCTGATCAATGATAAAGTATCACTTCCAGTAATAACATTGTGGATAACTAAAAGAAATTTAAATAATCCATCTATTAACACTAAAAAATAAAAATTAATAAATGTTGCTAATCAGCCATTCCTAGCCAGATGGTGTTGTGATTATAAAGTGTTTACTCGGTCACATCCCCCACAGGAGCGCAATGTGAATCTAACACAGAGTTATGGACAGATGAGTCCACCCGCTGCCTCTGTTCCGGTGGCCAGCTCTCCTGCTCTCCCTCTCAGTGCCCTGAGGGCCAAATCTGCGGCCCTCAAAAAGGAAGCTCCGGGGGGATTTCCGCCTCCGGGACGTGCACTATACACAGTCACACAGACTGCAGCACTTTTGATGGAGTGCTGTTCCGCTTCATGGCCCCCTGCACCTACACTCTGGCTAAGACCTGCTCACCCTCTGAGGCCCTGCCCATGTTCAGTGTGGAAGTGGTCAATGAGCAGAACTGGAACTCATCTCTGCCAACTGTTCAGCAGGTGGTTGTGAACATGGGGAACTTCAGAGTGGCCCTGCTGAAAAGGCAGACACACCGTGTTGTGGTGAGTCGCTCTAAATGGAATAGAAAGTCAGGAAGGCACATATACTGGGATCCACTGCTGATGTCTGTAACCTCTGCCAATATATGAACAATCCTTCCCCAAAGCTAAAATGTCATGCTACCGTCTCTGACATTTATCAAAATTAATTTCTGAGCCAAAACATCCAAATAAATGTATTGAAGGGATGGGTTGGATGTTTATGGGGTTGACGTACTTTTCCATAGTCAGTGTATTATCTATTGTTTTATTATCAATTAATTTTATTATTATTAAGAATTTCTTCAATGCTTTACCCTGCTGTCAGACAGCCATGTATAAGTTTACGTGGGGGGAATGTTAAGCAGTTATGGATTCTCTCTTCAAAGCCACCAGACTCCACTGACAAAAACTATAATCTTACCTCACAGAACACAGGAGTTTCCAGCCTTCCTCTGCCTTAATGGTTCAATTGTTTGTGTTATTGTGTGACTTTGCTGAATCCAAACTAACCCTTGAAAACAACAGAGACACACAATAACAAAAAAAACTGATTGAGGCAGCAGTAGACCAGCACCAACCATGTTCTGAGAGGTAAAATGACCAAATTTGTCAAAAAAAGGTCTGGTGTCTTTGAAGACAACATAAATTACAGCTTCAGTTCTTCATTGCAAAGATGGCAAATTGGCTGGTATAACACTTTGAGTGACAATTTTTCATAAAGGAGGCTTTTTCCCCCTCTAAAATGTACAGTATTCCCACACAGAGTCATATTTACTAAAATGCCGTCTGCACAACTTCAGTTACTTGGCAACTTGCCAACAGTCTGTAATGGGTGTTGAGCTAAATGATGTACTTAGCGGAGTGGTTCCCGTACCTGCAGCCCATTCTACCAATAAACTGAGTTTATCTTAAAGTGCAGAGTTTAGAGGCATAATGTCCTGGACTTATCAGACTTATCAGTTCCCCGCAGATAGCAGCTATCTCCAGAATGCTGCTTTTTATGCAAACTGTCACATCCAGTAAGTCCATATTGGTGATGACAGCCGGTAAGGAAGTCTAAAATATATACTGTTTTTCAGGTTAATGGGGTCTGGAAGAAGCTGCCACTGAGCCTCAGCAGGGGTACTACGACCATCAAGAGCAACCCTGCCGCTGTCGAACTGGAAACCAGTTTTGGTCTTTCTGTCTCATATGACAACACTGGTGCTGTCCATGTCACCTTACCATCCACTTACTCCGATAAAGTCTGCGGCTTGTGTGGAAACTTTAACCACCTCAGAGAAGACGACTTAAGACAGCCTGATGGTACAAATGCTCCAGATGCTACAGCTCTGGCTGAGAGCTGGCAGACTGGGCAAAACACGTCCTCCTGTGAAACCATTCTAGTCCCTCATCAGTGTGACCCCCTGGAGGAGGCCGAGTATGCCAGTGAGCTGTACTGTGGAGGCCTCCTCTCGAGCACTGGGCCCTACGCCAAATGCCTATCAGTTCTGGGGGCGGAGAGCTACTTCAGGGACTGTGTGGTCAGCATGTGTGTGACTCATGGTGACCCAGCGGTACTATGTAAGACATTACAGGCCTATGCTGATACCTGCCAGGAGGCTGGAGTCACCATACCCGCATGGAGGAACGCCACATTCTGCCGTATGTTGCTTTATAGCTTCCTGCTTTTATTTCTCTACTGTTAGAAATAATGAGTGCAATAATAAGAAATAATGAGTGCAATAATACAATAACTATAAAGTGCATGCCCCCTGTTCTTTAACCCCTCTCAGCCCTTCAGTGTGGGGGGAACAGCCATTATAACTCCTGTTCTGATGGCTGCCCCGAAGTGTGCTCCAGTCTGGATATAGTTGGCTCCTGTGGAAGCTGTGAGGAACGATGCGTGTGTGACTCTGGATTTAAATTTAGTGGAGGAAAGTGTGTCCCAGCAGAGGACTGTGGGTGCTGGTATAATGGAAAACACTATGAGGTAAGCGAGGCAGATGAACAGGGAACCATTTCATATTCACCTATTTACTTGCGCAGCGCTCGAATTTATTCACAGAAATCTCCTTTTGCCTGCAGAAAGGAGCGACATTCGCGGAGGGAGAGTGTGAAAAAGAGTGTAAGTGCATGGGTAATAATAACGTGCAGTGCACCGCAATGCAATGTGCAGACAACGAGGTTTGTAAGGTCAAGGATGGGGTCAAAGGCTGCTTCCCTTTCGAACCCGCCACCTGCAGCGTGTATGGTGACCCGCACTATATCACCTTTGACGGGATGGCGTATGACTTTCAAGGGGGTTGCAGTTACACACTGACTACCACGTGCGGAGGAGAAAGCTCAGTCCAGTTCTCAGTGATTGGACACAACATGCATCCTCCCCTTCAGAACTTCACCCGATCCAAGCTGGAAGCTGTGACACTTGAGGTGGACGATCTATACATCACCCTGAATCAGAGCGGAGATGTCTATGTAAGCATGAAAACTTGTTGTAATTCACTACATATCAAATAATCCCAACTGTTTAATAGCATGTGGATGAAACAGAGGCTGTTGTGCAAATATGTTCCAGTGCATGCAAGCATGTCTCGTGACCTGCAAGTGACCCATTTATGGATTTAGAGCGTCTCTGTTCTGTATTATCAATGATTCATTAATGACTGTGGCTAATGACTTTAGTATCAGCACACCCATGTTTATAGGGGTCAGTTAACACTCTGTGTCAGGTCATTGGGGGAAGTAACTCGTTTGTCATCTGGAGCTTACAGGAATACACAAACTAATAGCTGACCCACTTGACTTTGCCCTGAACAGCTAGCTGGAAACTAATTGGTTGCACTAAATGTCCCACTAGAAAAAACATCACTGCTCTGTTTTTTGTCAGGCATTCTAAATAAATTCTGTTCTCACAAGAATAAACTCATAACAAATTTGTTCTCTCTTTAGGTAAATAACAGCCGTGTCCCACTCCCTTATTCAACCAATGGTCAATACGGCTCAGTGAGGGTTTACCTGAAGAAAAATTATGCTGTCTTGGAGACGACCTTTGGCCTCAGAATGATGATAGATGGGCAGAACAGACTCTTCCTGCAGGTGGATGAGCGCTACAAGTATGAACTGTGTGGACTATGTGGCACGTACTCCGATCGCCAGGACGATGACCTGGTAGCACCAGAAGGCCAAAATGCTACTGGGATATTTGAGTTTGGGGACAGCTGGAAGGTGCCAGGCAATAATGAGTAAGTTATTCTACTATAAATGGTATCTGCACAAATTCCTGTACAAATTGAATTAATTTTTTAGCCACATTAGCAGAATCAGCATCTAGTTAAATTCCATCAGCATCAGCTGTACTTTGTGTTTAGCAAAGAAAATTATAGAATGCTAACATGTAAAACTAATATTGTGAACATGGAAAAAAACAGCATAAGTAAAGTATAAGTAATGCCTAAGTATAAAGAGTACTGGAGACAATGTGGACAATGTGTGCCCTGTTCATTCCTATGAAAGTTGCTCAGTGGCACATTAAACCTCTTGCACAATGTAAATCAATGAAAGAAAAAAACTTTATCAACCATTAAGTAACCTTATTTACCGAACCTTTTTGGCACAATAAATCCAAATGTCTAGGTTTTATTTAATTGTGTAAACTTTCACCTCCAGGTGTATTTCCCATCCAAATGATCCCAGACTCTGTGATTTTACTGAGGAGGACGAGGCCTTCAACGAGTGTTATGCAATACTAGGGGATGCCTTCAAGCCCTGCCATGAACACATTCACCCAAGCATCTATCTCAACAGTTGTGTGTATGACTACTGTGCCACAAGTGGGGACCATCACACCTTATGTGAATCTCTCAAGTCCTATGCAGCAGCATGCCAGGTTGCAGGAGTGGAGCTGCCGTACTGGCAGACAAACACAGCCTGTGGTGAGTCAGACATGATGATGATGATGACAGTGTGGTTATATGTATGGATAATGATATTGGCTGTCATAATAAGGTTTAAAAAGTAAAAAAAAAATAAGGCCTGGTGATCTTTTCACATTACATATTAAGTGAAGTCATTTGGTTACATGTTCTGTATTTGAAATTCACAGTTTCTCTTTCCCAATAATATCTTCAAATCTGCTGCGTTTCATTGTTGGAATATGACACATGGCCAGCCTGTTGCATGAACAAACTAGGCAACTGCGTAGCTTTACTTGGGCAGTTTTTTGTTTCTTTGTTTCTTTGTTTTGTTATTGATATAAGCAAAGTTAGGGAAACTTGGGGGTTTCCTTAAACAAAATATATTGTACGGCCCCAAGAAAGCAAAGGTGGTGAACTAATTTCCCTTTTTTTGTTTGTTTGTTTGTTTGTTTGGCCTATTGTTTTGTTGTTGTCCACATTTCAGCTGACCCCCCAACAACTGCAACTCTTCCAACAACACCAACTCCTACCTCTCCAACACCCGATCAGACTAGTAAGAACCTTCAGAGTTGGGAAGGTTTATTTGTTACTGGTTTGGATATTCAGTGGCATAATCCAATTAATAATTCATTGTTTTAAAACCATTTCAGTCAAACCAAATACTGCTTACCTCCAAAGCCTGTACAGATGTTTACTGTATGAATGTATCCAACACGTTTAAGTGACCATGGTTAAATTATAAACAGATTGAATGAAATAGCATTTTTTGTTGGATAATATATTTTAAAATGCAATTGTATTTTTCATGCACGTATTTTCCAAGGCATAATTAGCTCATAATACTTATCATTCTCAATGTGTTTATATGATTTTTCATAGTCTGTCCCATAAACTGCGACTTTGACAAAAATCTGTGCGGGTGGGAGCAGCTCATACAGGACAGTTTTGATTGGACAAGACATTCAGGGTCCACCCCATCAAGCTTAACTGGCCCAGACCAAGATCACACCACTGGAGGTAACAGCTAATGTCAGGCCACACTATCACTTCTGTTATGTTACTTCATTAGTATTTTATTATTAATGTTTATTGTGTTATCCCCAATTTTTCTCTAGCTGGTTTCTACATGTATATTGAGGGAAACAGTGTGTACCATGGAGATTCAGCTCGTCTACTGAGCTCAAAGTGCCATTATAGTGGTCCACTCTGTCTGAGCTTCTGGTACCATATGTATGGTTCAGCTACAGCCATGGCCCTCAATATCTACCTGCTCAAAGACAATAAATCTACCAAAATCTGGTCCATGGTGAACAACCAGGGACCAAAATGGCATCTGGGAAATGTTGACGTCAGATTGTCTGGTCCATTCCAAGTAAGTCTGACACTACATACAGACAATATGAGCATATAAACGATCATCATATTGTAAAACATTATGTTATCCTTTTACTTCTTTCAGTTCATAGTAGAGGGAATTCGAGGCTCTGATGCTCAATCAGACGTAGCCATCGATGACTTTTCCATCCACTTTGGCTCATGCTCAGGTAACGTTCACTTCTAAGTAAAAGGAGTACAAAACATTGGTTGAAGATCTACTGTATCCTAACTTTAAGTGTGACATCTCCAATTGTGAAAGTAAATTGCGATTTAACACTACGGCCGTACCAGATATCTCCTGATTAAACAACATCAATGATCTGTATAACCTGTAGGTAGCCTCCCCGGACTGGTTAGTGGAACTGAACGTCCTTCTACAACTGCAGAAGTCCTCCCCTCACACCCAGGTGAGAGCACAGGAAGCATTATTTTATGGGCCCCTAGTTTCTGCATCGCAAAGCAGAAGTGTGGTTAAAAATTTACCTTTATGTCTTAATTTTTGGGAAGTTGCATAAGGGTCTCAATACTTAGTTCATGTTAATTTTTTGCAAATATTTCCTTTATAGTCTGCGGTATGGACTGCAGTTTCGACAGCAACCTTTGCAGCTGGAATCAGATGATCACAGATGCTTTTGACTGGACATGGCAAAGTGGTTCCACCCCCACTCTGATGACTGGGCCCTCTGCTGACCACACTGGTGGTAATGTTCCCTTTCTATATGTAATATGATAAATGGTGAGGTAAGGAGAATCTGTCTCACACAGCATGTAAAGTGTATCGGACAATTTTGATAATTTCATTCATCGTTTCTAGGTGGCTACTATCTTTACATCGAAGCCAACAGCGTGTCATATGGAGACACAGCTCGTCTCCTCAGCTCTGAGTGTTCTGACTCTGGTCCTCAGTGTCTGCAGTTCTGGTACCATATGTACGGCTCAGCCGATACAATGGGCCTCCATGTTTACCTGCTGCAGGACAGATTAGCTGAAGCTGTTTGGTGGAAGAGAAATGACCAAGGAAATATGTGGCAACTGGCTCAGGTGGACATCACAACAACTGGAGCTTTTCAGGTGAGACATCTACCACCACAAACTCAGATGATTTACAGATTGCCAGCAAATAAAGTTAGAATGGTAAAATATAAACTATGGCAGACATCTAAAACATCTTTTTATCCTAACTCAGATCATCATTGAAGGGCGTAGAGGCTCAAATGAAGAGTCTGATGTGGCAATAGATGATGTAAAACTTTATCGTGGCCGATGCTCTGGTAAGAAACATACACGCTATAAATCTATAAAATGTCAATATAAAATTGTATTTATCTTAAGAATGTAAAGCTTGGAATGCAGGTATTAATCTATCTAAAACTATTGCAGACCTGAGTGGTGGTGTGCCAACAAGTGGTCCTGATGGAAACACAGCTCCTCCCAGTGTCCCTGTTCCAACCACTGCAGCTCCAGAGCCTCCTCTGGTCAATGTTACTGCTGTGCTCCCTGTTACAGCTCAGCCCCCTGTAGCAAATGTCACCATGCCTCCCATAGTGGAAGCAACAACTGACTTTATTAATACGGACAATATTACTGAAGCTTCAGATATCAGACCACTAAAACATTCAGGTACAGTGCCAACCCCACAGCAGTTCCTCTACACCCCTGGTGTTGGGACTTCTATTTTTTTTTTTTTCCACATCCAGTTATTGTGAATTTTAAGCAATCTTAAGGTGCGTCTGACTTTTGTTTCCAGTATGCCAGCTCAACTGCAATTTCGAACAAGATCTATGTCAGTGGAGTCAACTTGTTACTGATGTTTTTGATTGGACGAGGCACAGAGGCACCACGCCTACTACGATGACTGGGCCTTCTTCAGATCACACTACTGGAGGTAATTAGCCTTCTGACAAAGGCCAAGTGAAGTAGGTGTAGAACTGTCAGCACACTCGATGCCAGTTTGACATCAGCAAAAGTCACACATAGGTAGGGGGAAAAAACTTCCTTGCCAAACCAGAATGTCAGACTGTCTGGCCTAGACTTTCTGATGGACTGTCATTTAATCAGATATCTTTCCTTTAGCATGCTGAGGATGTGCTTGTTGTAGGGAGGCCCCTTCCTAATGGGTCAGTGAACTACACGATCGTTTTAGTCAAAGTTGACTAAGAATTCTTTGGTCAATTTTTACGAGAGGGTAAACACAAGACTTAAAGTGGTGATATTGCATTTACAGATCAGTAAATTTAATCAAGTAAGTGATTAGTCGACAAAATTGTACAAGTGTAGGTTGACTAACAATTTCTTTAGTCACTGACAGCACAGGTAAGTAAAGCTGCTGATTATGAACTATATTACTGATTTTCCCTGTCAACACTTAGCGACCTGTATCAGCTGCAACCTGCCAAGCCTTAAACTTATAACATTATCTAAGGAAACTTTAGAATATGCTCTGCATTGCTAAAGCTTACCTAACTTTTATGTCCTTCATCAGATGGCCACTATCTTTACATAGAAGCCAACAGCGCATCATATGGAGACACGGCTCGTCTCCTCAGCTCTGAGTGTTCTGACTCTGGTCCTCAGTGTCTGCAGTTCTGGTACCATATGTACGGCTCGGCCGATACGATGGGCCTCCATGTTTATCTGCTGCAGGAAAGATTAGCTGAAGCTGTTTGGTGGAAGAGAAATGACCAAGGAAATATGTGGCAACTTGCTCAGGTGGACATCACAACAACTGGAGCTTTCCAGGTGAGACATCTTCCACCACAAACTCAGATGATTTAAAGATTGCCAGCAAATAAAGTTAGAATGGTAAAATATTAACTATGGGAAACAATAAATCTTACATTCTAACTCAGATCATCATTGAGGGGCGTAGAGGCTCAAATGAAGAGTCTGATGTGGCAATAGATGATGTAAAACTTTATCGTGGCCGATGCTCTGGTAAGAAACATACACGCTAAAAATCTATAAAATGTCAATATAAAATTGTATTTATCTTAAGAATGTAAAGCTTGGAATGCAGGTATTAATCTATCTAAAACTATTGCAGACCTGAGTGGAGGTGTGCCAACAAGTGGTCCTGATGGAAACACAGCTCCTCCCAGTGTCCCTGTTCCAACCACTGCAGCTCCAGAGCCTCCTCTGGTCAATGTTACTGCTGTGCTCCCTGTTACAGCTCAGCCCCCTGTAGCAAATGTCACCATGCCTCCCATAGTGGAAGCAACAACTGACTTTATTAATACGGACAATATTACCGAAGCTTCAGATAGCAGACCACCATCCCATCCAGGTACAGTGCCAACCCGACAGCAGTTCTTCTACACCCCTGGTGTTGGGACCTCAATTATTATTTTTTATCACATCCAGTTACTGTGATTTTTAAGCAATCTTAATGTGCGTCTGACTTTTGTTTCCAGTATGCCAGCTCAACTGCAATTTCGAACAAGATCTATGTCAGTGGAGTCAACTTGTTACTGATGTTTTTGATTGGACGAGGCACAGAGGCACCACGCCTACTACGATGACTGGGCCTTCTTCAGATCACACCACTGGAGGTAATTAGCCTCCTGACAAAGGCCAAGTGAAGTAGGTGTAGAACTGTCAGCACACTCTTTGCCAGTTTGACATCAGCCAAAGAAAAACCTTTGTTGGTTGTTGAAGTAGTTCTTCCTTGCCAAACCAGAATGTCAGACTGTCTGGCCAAGTGTTTCTGATTTTAGCGAGAAAGCTTTCCTTTTTTCACACTGAGGATATGCCAGCAGTATGTTTTACAGATCAGTCAACCAAATCAAATAAACGATGAGTGGAAGAAACTGTATAATTGTAAGTCAACTAAGAATGTCTCTAGTCACGAGAGCCCTGTAGAGTAGAGCTGCTGCTTATAATTAAGTCAATTTTTTGCCTTTCAAAGAGATTTGTATTCTCAAAATTTAGCAACTAGTTTCAGCTGCAACTTGCAACGTGCCTTGAACTATCACATTATCTTCGTCAGATGGCCACTATCTTTACATCGAAGCCAACAGCGCGTCATATGGAGACACGGCTCGTCTCCTCAGCTCTGAGTGTTCTGACTCTGGTCCTCAGTGTCTGCAGTTCTGGTACCATATGTACGGCTCAGCCGATACGATGGGCCTCCATGTTTACCTGCTGCAGGAAAGATTAGCTGAAGCTGTTTGGTGGAAGAGAAATGACCAAGGAAATATGTGGCAACTGGCTCAGGTGGACATCACAACAGCTGGAGCTTTCCAGGTGAGATGTTTTCTTTTTCTAACCTGTCTAATGTTGGAAATGTAATGTAAACCTGCAGAGCAAAAACACTAAGAATGTACTACCTGCAACAATAAATAGGTGTAACTGGACTTGATGAAGTTGTATCCTACTATATAACAGGTACAATATTCTTAAGTAATAATCTGTGCATTTAATTATAGATTATATTTGAGGGGCGAAGAGGTTCCAATGATCAATCTGATGTTGCCGTAGATGATGTATCACTTCATCGTGGACACTGCAGAGGTAAAAACCGACATTTAATTTAGTTCACAAACATAGGTGAAAATGTGACTGACTTGATTGTAAACCATGGTTACAGACATGGCTCAACCAACAACCCCTGCTCCCACAACCATCAATCCAGTTGTAACCGAGGATCCAGAGTTTCCTCCAGCAATCGGCTCAACTGCTACACAACCACAAACATCAACATCAACTTCATCTAAACCACAACCCCCAACAACAGCTGGACCACAACCCCCAACAACAGCTGGACCACA
>CAFUXE010000004.1:279873-295482 GCA_903364295.1 Serranus cabrilla | reverse complement strand
AATCACATCCTACAACGACTGGGCCAAAGCCTACAACCACAGTTAGACCACATCCTACAACAACAACTGGACCAGAGCCTACAACAACAGCTGAACCACAACCTACAACAACAGCAGGACCCCAAACTACAACACCAGCTAGAACAAGTAAGTTGTCCCTAAATAAAAAAAAAGTAACCGGACTGGGTTTATATACACTATATAGGTTTAAATACACTATATACCAGTTGCAAACTCAGTTGTGAGTTAAGAAACTCCATGTTTTTGACTAAGTATAAACTTTTTCTGCACCTCTGTGTCTTTAGCACCCTCCTGCCCAGAAAACAGTCATTACACCACATGTGCCCCTACCTGCCGTCCAACCTGCCAGCAACTGAATGGCCCACCACACTGCAGTGATGATGAGGGTTGTGTGCAGGGATGTGTATGTAATGAAGGCTTTGTGCAGAGAGGGAGGGTCTGTGTGCCCATCCAACAATGTGGGTGTGTGGAAAGGAATGGCACCAAACATCAGGTGAGAGACAGAATGACCATTTGCACATGGTCAAATACTTAGGTCTTTCTGACAGCCTGAGCATTAATGCCAAGAAATGGTACATATGGGCATTGATAGAAGTATGATCACTCTCTCTTTCTTGTCAGTTCAATGAAGTGTGGTACACCAATCACTGCAGTCAGAAATGTAAATGTGAAGAAGATGACGGCGTGGGGGAGATTGACTGCGATGACGAAGATGAGTGCGATGGAAATGCTGTCTGTCTTCAAAATGAGGAGGGCAATTATTACTGCCAGCCTACAGGTGCGGAAATGCCCAAATCTACCTCTGTGATGAATCTAAACCATGTTGAAACTTGTTCACTCGCTTATGAATGCTCTACACTTGTTTCTCCACAGGCTTCAGTGAGTGCACTATCAGGGGAGACCCGGAGTACAGAACCTTTGATAAAATGAAGCATGACTTTGATGGTGAGCACTCATATGTGCTGGTCCAGACCAGCAACTTGCCAAATAACATTCCACACGTCTACATCGAGGGCATCAATACTGTGGATGATGACAATGATAGTCACGAACATGGTGACAGAAGCAGTGAGGAAGACCAAAGAGGCAGAGTTAGCGATGAAGATGACGACGACGATGATGAAGAAGATGACGACAGTGAAGAGGACGAGGAACACCACAGACTGCAAGAGCTAAAGATCAGAGTGTACGATCACACCATCATACTCAAGAAGAAACGGAGGCTGGTCGTGAGTATCAAGGGCATTTTTAACAACACACTGCCTTCATCTCATTTTCCTGTGGCTCCTTTTTCAGCAGACACACTATTTCGTTCAAGGGATAATATCATCATATTTTTGCCCGCCCACAGACATTTGTGAAAGCGCTGAGGGAAATAACCAGTGCTCCTTCATATTTTCTCTGTGAGGTGTTACGACAGCAGTGAGGCAGATGATGCGTGCTAAATTATGCTCTGTCATATGTTATTTCCCTGTTGGCACTTTTACACATGTTTATGTGTTTGTGTGAGCAAGAGAGAGGAAGAGACAGAGCGAGAGAAAGGAGGAGGGGGCATGTAAAAAACAAATCTGCAAATTTGACATTTTTAAAGAGCAGTCTGAGCCATGTCATTTTAAAAGGCCTGCACAGAGAAGATTGTAATCAGTATACAAAGAACACTGTTACTCAAGCTGGAGCATATTTATGGAGTTACATAAATATTAAAAGTAATGACATTACCAAGGTAAAAGTTACTTTAACAGTATGTTCTTTAACAAATGTTTTTGAACTTGAGACTTAAGAGTCTGAATCAAAGTCTGCCCAAACATGATTGGACAATACTATTGTGCCTATAAATGGACGACAAAATGGAGACCAGAACGCTATGAAAATATGGTTCTATTGTCAACAGTTTCTGCATTAAGCAGATAGAGTTTAATTGGACCGTTAATGTCTGTACAGCCATCCCTAGAGACGTGCAAGTAGCATGGCTTTAAATGTATGTTTTGTAAATCCTTGCACACAATATACATAATCATAGAGAAAAATAATCGTTTATCAGACAAGTAAATTGCAGTGACCCCCCCTCTGTCTGCCTCCAGGTGGATGGAAAGAGAACTGATACTCCTGCCTCACCGACGGCTGGTCTCAAAATCTGGAAGCGTTCATCTCGCATCTACCTGAAGACAGACTTTGGTCTCTCAGTGGAGTTTGATGGACACAGCACAGCAGGTAATTAATCTTCACTCCATATAACACTAACACTCCATAAAAAAATCTTAAAGTTATCCTGTATTCCTGGACATGTAGGGTTCAAAACCAATCCTTTAATTTCAATTTATTATCCCATTCTATGTCAATGTATTAGTTATGTTCTCTGGGAAAAGGTTTTACACTGAAATAACATTGTATTGTTGTTGTTGTTGTTGTTGTTGTTGTTACAGAGATCATTCTGCCACGCATATATAAAAGGAAGGTGGGAGGTCTGTGCGGGAACTTCGACGGTCGAAAACAGAATGATATGATGAAGCCAGATGGTACGAGGGCCAGGAGCGTTCAAGAGTTTGGAGAGAGCTGGAGAGTGTGAATATCACATGAGAGGATGTAAGGATGAGAAAAAGCACTTAAAAATACACTGCAAGGTTTTCTACCACTAGAACAAACATTACTGTAGCAGTTTACAAGAAAACAGAAAGAATTCATGTTGATTTCCTTTTTCTCCTAACCCGAAGCTGCCAAATATGACTTGGCCTAAACATGAACACGGGCAATGATGCAGTGTTATTTACCTGCAGCTCTTCAGCACAACAACTTTTTGCTGTATATCATAGAAAGTATATCAAAACAGTTATTTACTGCACCCACATTTTAATGGGAATTTGCATTGTTTCAAAGATCTGATGTCCAGTTTTGAAGAATGACTTTATGAAGCCAGAAGTTACTCTGAAATATCATTTTTCTAGGAAATGTTTGTACTCTGACTATGTGTTCACTGCCAATCATGCTATTTATTCATAGATTCTGTTCTCACAGCTGTGCATATACTGTATGAAAAACAATGATTATGCATATCTACAAATGGTTTATTTATCACTATATCTGAAAAAAACTCAATGTGCAATAAATGGTAATACAAAATGTTGCTTGTACTTGGTTGTGTTGTATATTTGAATGCCAGTGCTTTCTTAGGTTTTTCTATTGACTACCACTATTCTAATAAATGTACACTGTGGTTACGCTTGTGTCGCCATTCGTCTAGTCATTTCAGTCTCGGGTGTGCAGCAACAACTGCATTCTTGGCATATCTACAGTGTTGAATGAATTCTAATCATTACATGGAAAAAGAACTGTTACAGAATATCCGTAACATGATACTACTATGTGAATACAAGGTAGGTGTTTTTCTTAGCAGACAAAAGAGTTATTCTTGGCAGGTGAGCGTCTAGATAAAAAAGCCTTGGTTAGACTCAACCGCCACACAGTCATGGATCAGATCGTACTGAGCTTCTTTCTCCTGTTGACGTTGCTACCTCTCTATCATGGTAAGTGAAACATTGTTACATTTAATATTGAACAGTTTAGGAAAGGAAAGTCATGGCATACTTATCTCATAATGGTAGATATTTAGGATATATAGTTAAAATAAGGTCGATAAACAAACTTAGTTTGATAGCTTCATTTTATTGTCTTCATTATTTAAAAAAATCTATCAATCTATTGACTCAGTTGATATGTCATAAATAATTAAAGTAGTAGTTAAACAACATCCACCTGTTTTTATATTGTATGTTGGTCATTCATCAGTGCTAATTGTACTGACCTTGGTGGGAAAATGACCCCCATAAAGTGGCAATACGAATAAAAAGATTTAAATAAGAAACAAATCCAGGTATTATCAAAATTAAGAAATGAGCCTTGGTCATGTAAAGATTTGGTGAGGTCTTGATGAGGGTAAGTGACACCATTATTATGAAAACTGATATGTATATGGGATTTTAAAAAATGAAGGAAAAGTCTGCTTAAAGGTGGAGAAAACCGGCAAAAGAGTTGAATACACTCTTTCATGAAGAAGAAATAAAACAATAACCAGACAGTTGAATCCATGCTTTTATTTTTCATCTTGAGCCATGCACAGCTAAAATGATTCTTTATTCATACTGTGTACCAATAAATAAAATGTCATTGTCCTTTTTAATTTTCCAGCTCAATCAGGTAAATTCCACAATCACCAGGTAATATCCACAACACCACCTCATAAACTTTACTCACTGCCTCATCTGCCTCATTCAGCCACTCAGTGATCAGCAACATCGACTTGATGTTCCTCAGTTGTGTTCACCCAATCAAACAATTTCAACACTCTCATTGTGACTTAGAGTGATCCTTTCCAGCCTTTCCCTGGATAAAACCACTTTACTGCTACTGCTATTCTCTTTACTACACATTCGACATCTGCTTGATTGCTGTTTGTTAGATAATCAGGACTTTTTAAGTCACCAGAGTGATAAATAAAAAGTTATAAATTGGAGTTGATCTTGTTCAGAGCTGTTCTGCGTGTGCTTCAGGTTGTGCAGGTCCACCTGTGCTTTGTTGCTCTGGTACAAACGTTGCCTGTTTCGTGCAGGCCTGTTTCTGTGATGAGGCCTGCACAGGACACGAGGACTGCTGTTCAGACTACATATCAACTTGCACACAATGTAAGTGAGAGTGAACACGAACAATAAGAAGTTAGGGGGAAAGCAGGCTATTAACACCTGAGCTTTAAAGCATTTATCTCTTCCTCTACAACATTAAAGTGAGCATGAATGGTTTTGAATCTAAGCATGAGTGTCTACTTTAAAATGCGATTTTGGGCATGAGATGTTATTAAAGGTAAACAGGTAGAACCTCTAATGAAGTCAACTCACAAGCCAATGAGACAAATGTGTTTAAGATTGTTTATTTGGTTTTCCAAGCAATAATTAGTTGCCCCACATCAGGAAAAGCTGTTTTCTAAAGTGGGACAGCATGTTTTGAGTATAATATATAAATCAAAATTGCAAAAGAAAAGCTCCCCAATTTATTCTAATTAATGCTACACTGTTTCAGCTTTATCATCCACAGTCTTGCCAGCCACATCACCCAGTACAACATCTGCACTACCGAATGTGAGCACGATGTCGTCCTCCACAGTCTCTACTGCTTCAGCAACCAACCAAACAAGCAGCAGTACATCTACACCAGCAGATAACAGCACAACGTTATTGGTCTCTGTCACAGCGCCAAGCACAACCAACAGCAATGCTACCTCTATGCTAGCACATCTGACCACAACTACAGCACAAAGCACAACAAATAGCAATGCTACCTCTATGCTAGCACATCTGGACACAACTACAGCACAAAGCACAACAAACAGCAATGCTACCTCTATGCTAGCACACGTGAATACAACTACAACATTTACAGTTCCAGCCACTACAGCACAGAGCACAACAAACAGCAGCAGTCCTGCAACACTTGCAAATATTACCACGCCTTCATTATCCACAGCAGCTGATACAACACTGAGCCCAACAAGTACAAGCAGTACATCTACACCGACAGATATACTCCCATCTTCATCACCCGCAGTCTCTGTAACAGCAGCACCGGGTACAACAAGCAGCACTACTGCTTCATCAGATGTGACCACATTGTTTACAAGAACAACCCGTAAAAAAGGCAGCACAATATCTACACCACTAGATGAGCTCACAACTGCAGCATCCACAGTCTCCACAGCTACAGGTTTGACAGATTTTTTATATATAGTTTGCATCAGGGTCTGAGCCAACAATAACTCTAAGTTACATTTTCACTGCTACCAACAGTTTCCTTGTTCTTACAGCAGGTAAAACACTGACAAACACCAGTACAACTCCAGATGCTAGCAGTGTCACATCTTCACCAGCAGATGGGAGCAATTCTGGATTTCCCCCAAAAAACACAGATTCCGACGTCAGCTCAAGTAAGGGCAAAGTCATTCACATTGCCTTCTATCTTTCAGTTGTTATTATTATCATTATTATTATTATATATCATTTTAACAGTAACTTTTCTTCGTACAGATACCCAAACAGTGACTATTCACCTTAAAGTTTCTGTTTCATCCCAAAATGGGGAAAATGAAGGTGTGATTTTAGAGGCTTTATCCAATGTAAGTACGAACAACCTTTAAATTACAAATCTATAGTTACACTATAAATGATATTGCACACACCCCTATCACTCACTGCGTTCTCTCTCATACAGTTTATATCCCAGACTCTTATCCAGCAGACCTGTGAAGACTGCACTTCGACAATCAAATCCATCAAACCCGCCTGAGACATTATTAAACTAAAACCACTTTATTAAATGAAGCGTGTGCCTAATAAAGTGGCCAGTGAGTGTATATGTTTCAGTCAATGGATGTATCAGGATGACAGGCAGCAATATACTCGGAAACAACACAATCAGCAGTTAAAACAAAAAATAAACTGTCAGTGCCTACTTAAAAACCAGGAAAATAAAATGACAAAAAAACTAATTTCTGTTGAGAGTTAGCTGTTAGAGCAGCCAAAAATAGGTTGAGTGCTGTTTGGCTAGATAGGGTCTGCAAGTGGAATTCCCACACTTTAAACAAGGATGAGGAGCCAAAGTTTAATTATGCTGGCAGTGGCGGTTCTGGCCCATTTAAACCACAGGGGCCAGTTAAATAAACTCTGAAACTAAGCACTCATTTTAGCAGTGGGGTGGTTCAGAAGCAAAGTCAGCAGATCCTCTCAATAGGGTATCGGATAAGACTGTGTCATTTAAAATTAAAAGTCTACTCATTCAGATTTGTAGTAATATACCACTGTTGTATAATACAACAAACCAAAACTTATTTTCGTTTTTGATTAACCTTGGGGGTGTTGATTATTGTATTTGGTCTAAAATGTGGTGAAAACTTCTCAAAGACAAAAGGTGACATTTTCAGATATCTTGTTTTGTCCAACCAACAATTCAATACCCAAATGTATGCAGTGGACTTTCATAAAAGACTGTAAGAGTCAGAAATATGTCTCAATCAGATAGCCAAAATTGTCTTCAATGAATTTTCTGTCGATCAGCTAATAGTTGATATTCATCATTGAACAAATTAATATATACAGATACCACACACACACACTTAAGTATCTTTTAACATACAAAATTGTATGTAATAAGGCTGAAAGTCTAGACCTGGACGGAATACGTCATTGGCAAAAAAATAAAAAAGTTTATTAAAAAATAGCCTATCAATGCATGTATCAAATACATGACTTACACAGTCTGTACTTGTAAGCTGTTTACAGCACAGCCTCAAGACAAAATAGGATTAATCCATTCTCACATGCAGACCTCCTGCACAGGCTCCATCACAAGTCACACAAAGGGGCTAAAAAAGTGCCAAACTTTGAGAAAAATATTTAAAGTACTGTTGATACACAGGTACAGTGTATAATGTCATAATATAATCACCACAACATAAACAAGCACACAACAGCAACAGCGCAACAGATTCAGCAATGTAAACACAGGTTACATTTAACAACTACGAAGGGATTTTAATACCCACAAAAAGAAAGCCACAGAGAGACAAACTTCCAGATAAGAGTTAAGATAACAGGAAGAAAGTCCCAGGATGCATTTGACTTACTTTATCTGACGTGAAGTAGTTTTGTCCATGTAACGTTTAATGTCCCACTGTGGCACGTGTTGTTGTGATGGTCATTCAGTTTGTTTGTCTTCTTCCTTCCAATCGTCGGTTTACCTTAAAGGAGACATATTGTGAAAAAATCACTTTTTAAGTCTTCGTACATGTATATTTGGGTATTAGGCGTGCCTGCCGACTCACCAAATGTGACGTTTTTTGTGAGCTGCCAATGTCTGCCTTTCTTTACACTGTCACGAGGCCAGAGTGCGACCAGCTTGCTTTAAAGTCCGCTTTGATTTACTATATGTATATAGATTATTAGCATCATGTTTCTTGGCTCGGGTCGGCCATAGATAGACTGAAGGCTCCACGTTCACAGCCACTTACAGGATGCAGTACCATCGACCAGCCACTAGTAAATAGGGAGCGCTGTTTCACCCCTTTCAGGAAATAACTACTCCTCTGTTAGAAACTGCTTTTAACTACTGTTTTATTAGTTACGTTAAGTGCGTGTTAAAAGTGGGTGTCATTTTGTTTAACTCAAATAACACTATCTCTGTTAATATGCGTCAGTGGTAAGTATTCTAGGTAATTCATTCTTTAGCTGTGCCTTAATACCAGCTATGCACTGATTAAATGGATTCTTTGGTGTACACATGACATTATGACTCCTAATGCAATATATGTCACTATGTAACAGCTTTGGTGGGAGAAAGAAAATGTTGCTTACATTTGGTTATAATGTGTGTTTGAATTTTTGTACACTTGCGATTTTCTTGTCAAGTCACTGAACACTCATTTGTCTACCTGTATTTGTCTATGTGTCAGTTAAACTGTAATAAATCATCAAATCCAACAGCTCTAACAACAACATAGTTTGTTTATTTGGGGTATAATACAATCATTCAGGAGCATAGTCCACTCCACCACTGTGACCATTCAGTCATACTGGTTTCTTACTGTTCTTCCTGTTCATGACATTTTTTTTGGATGAATAAACTCACTCTAATGATGAAAACTTGAATAAAGCATTCAGTATGAAATATGTCCATGTCATGGCATGCCATCTTGCTTTCAATGATAAATCTAAAAAAAAAAAAGCCTATTGACATCTGATTTAAAGTATAACTTACAATACTTGTCACCTGCAACAACACAGTTCATTAAAGTTTGACAACAGTATAAAAACTCAAAATAAGAGACAAATAACAGTTGTGTATAGGTTTGACAGAACAAATACATATTATGTATAAGCACATATTTAAAGGCTATTTAAAGTTATTTTAATTTCAATCAATGTAGTGAGATCACACAGCAGAACACACTGTGAGTTTTTTCTTTTATCAGTGATGGTAAATGATGGTCCTGATTGTGGTTTAGACACCATGTGACACAATCCACCACATCATTATCATTCAGTGTTTGTCAGATTGAGGAAATATCTTTGTTTGAAACCTTTTTATCTTGACCACAGTTTTTATTACTGCACTGCCAAATGGATCCAAACAACAAAAAGCAGTATGACATCTACACCAGTAGATGGCAGCAAAACCACAGCACAGACAGTCTCTTCTATCACTGCACCTAGAGATACATCAAGGGATAACTTCACCATGAACAGTCTCCACTACTACAGGTCATTTTATATGTTGGTGCTCTTTAAAATGAATTACACCTGTGGAAATACATCTATTTTCTACATATATACAGGGGGCTTAAACAGTGGGTTAGGATTATTCCAGTATTACCAGTATTATAATAGTGGTGCCAGGCCATGTGACTATGTTTATTATTGATATTTGAGAGAGAGAGAGAGAGAGAGAGAGAAACAAGAAATCAATAAAATAAAAGAAATCAATAGTGTCACATCTTCACCAGCAGATGGCGGCATATCCACAGATTCTGACCTTCAGGAGCTCGTCTGCTCAGGTAGTCAGTGAAACAGATTGTATATGTCAAGCCCACTGATGTGGTGAACAGTTTAAAAAGGTAAGAAATGTTTTATTTCTTGTTTTGTTTTTCTCTACAGTCTCTCTTCAGATATCTTGTTCACTGTAAAGTCTCTGTTTTAACCCATGAGAAGAAAAATAAAGTGATGATGTGATTTTAGAAGTTTTATGGTGTAACTTCCATATAAACATCACAAATTCACAGCCATCATATACATTATTTCCATCACTGTGTGTGGTTTCTCTCAGTTTGTATCCAGGCCCAAGCAGTTTTCCATCAGATCTGTGAAGGCAGCACCCTGAACATGAGACACACCAAACCCATCTGAGTAAATTACCTAATTTCCTCCAATGGATCGTCTGTGTGGCGAGGCCCATTGCCAGAGGGGCATTGGGGTGCACCGGCAGGAAGGAGAGGTGCTGAGGGTGCTGCAGCAATCCCCCACACATGTCTGTAAGGTATATTATGTGTAGTAATAAGACTGGTTTGAGGATTTGTTTAGCCTGTTTGTGGTGCTAATCCAGAGTTCATCAAATTCCAATGCTGAAACCCAGAACAAAGTTGACAAATCTCAATTTCACCCATTTATCATGGCTATATCAAACAAACATGATAACATTTTGCCATAGTGGCCTTCTCTGATGATCTCTGTGTGTGCTGCCTCTCCACCTCTGGCTGTTCAACATTGTATATTATCAGTATTCTGTCACATTACACCCAACCTGCCCTTGTTACCCCACAATATCTCTTGTTTTGATTATTTTCCAGATGGTATAATGTTTAGAATAGTGGCCTGTAGTCATTTGTCTGCAGGCCTTCTGATCTGTTGTGGCACGAAGGCTTGGACTGGATTCAAACTCTAGCATGAACTAAATATAGTTTAAATGCAGTTTTAAAGCAACACTTTGAAATTGTGGATTTGTCATAATTCTGTGTAGCCTGCATTTCTTAGCAATACTGTTGTCATACTGTCATTGTTTCAACATCTGGTGCACTAAAGTGTAATTAAGTCTAGTTGTAATTTCATGGTTTTATTGGCTAAATTGCAAATGCATTGCATGCATGGGCCAAATTGAGAAATTGTGTAAATGAGCATTGTGATGATGAATTCACTTTAATTCCTCCTTAAATTCTACCCAGCAGTATATATTCTAAAAAAATCAATATATGAAATAAAATGTAAATATGGGTGATCTTTCTGTTTCCCCCCACAGCTACACAGTGAGGAAGGAAGGAGAGTGGGATTTTTTAAGGAAAACTATCAATAATCATTTCCCACTTTGAGTCACATTTAACAAAATGACTGTCAGGTCAGAGTTAAATGTTTATGGAAGCTCGCCGAAAAAAACATCAAGGCAGTGTTGATTGGCTGGGTCAGATCTACACGTGGTGACCCCGGCACTTCAAGGGGAGGATGAGACTAAAATTTAATTATGAGGGAAGAAGAAGAAACAGGTCCACATGGCCTCGGGGACCGGCATAACCTCTAGGAGCGGATAGCTCGAATTAGACCAGCATTGTCAGTGCGGACCCACCTTTGACCCCGGATGCTTTAATTTAATGCAAAAAAATGCAAATGCATTTCTTTCTTCTCCCCTCGTCTTTCTTTGATGCGGCGTGATCGCACTGTACCTGATCAGCTGCCAGCCTGATAATCTGAAACGTCCAAAAGTAACGTCAGCGGTGTGTGGTGCAAATCAGAAGCGTGTGTTCTCTGTAAACTCCGCTCCACGATCCCGCTGCGCAATTGAACTTAATTCTGCAGAGTGAGTCTCGGGTTCACGTTTCGCCACAGCTTTGTAAACTTAGATCATACGGGGTCACCGGGAGGTTGGAGCTGTGCGTCCAGTCTGCAAAGATCAGTTACAATGTAATGGCAAAGGAATGTCGCTCAGTCCTCGCTATTGCATGGAGCTTTTGGTCCTAATTAGAACCAATTTGGGAGTGAGATGTCCCGTTTTTATTTTTTTTTCAGGAACATTGTTTGCATGCGTGTACATTTTGTAGGCACATATCCTGCAGGCTACCGTTTAAAGTGCTGGTTAATGCTGCGAATATTGCACACTTTAAAGTGAAATTTAAATAACACTTCATGTACAGATCAGTGGTGGAATGTAACTAAGTACATTTACCCAAGTACTATACTTAAGTACAATTTTAAGGTACTTTACTTGAGCATTTCCACATATGTAACTTTTTACTTCTACTCCAATATCTTTAACGGCAAATATTTTACTTTTTACATTTAGCTGCCAGCTTTAGTTACTTTTCAGGTCAAGATTAAACATGAAAAATGACCATCAATTTAAAGTGATTACGCATGTTAATAAATTCAACCACATAAAAGTATATTGAAAGTGATTGAAAGTACCCTTCCCTCAGTAAAATGCTGCTTACATAAATGCATCAAAAATAATAATCCAAAATATTATAAATAAATACATTTGGAATATATAAAACAATCTGAATGTTTCCATTCTGCATTACAAGTTCTTTTACTTTTGATACTTTAAGTGCATTTTGCTGCTTATACTTTTGTACTTTTACTTAATTAAGTTTTGAATGCAGGACTTTTACTTGTAGTGGAGTATTTTCACAGTGTGGTGTTAGTACTTTTACTTAAGTGAGGGATCAGAATACTTCTTCCACCACTGGTCCAGATTTAAATAAACACATTGATAATTTATACATAAAATTAGTATTAATGCACAACCCTTATCTAATGTGATCAGTATGTTCACTTAAGTTCAATTGAATTCAGAGAATGGAAAATCCAATGGCAGGTCAATACTCTCTCTATCTCTCTCTCTCTCACACACACACACACACTCTAAATGTCCATGTTGTCCACACCATCAGTCTGCTGAGGTATCCCTGGTTCCCTGTGGTGTGTGCATGTCGAAGGCCCCGGTGTTATTGATCCTGATTGGGCCTCACAGGAGGAGATTCCGGCCTGCCATTGACCCACACTTCTCCATGTTTCCACCCTTCTCTCAGATCATCAGAGGCAGCCGTCTCCTCCTGCCTGCCTGCTTGCGTGAGATTTCTGATTGTCAGATGGAAGGGGGAGAAGGAAAAAAAAAAACTTACTACAGGTTTTTTTTGCAAAATTACTAGCAGGTCTTGCCTGAGTAGTCCGCACTGACGTTTTTCTGGCTTGGTGACTGTCAAAACATCCCTCCATGCGTCCATTCCCTCCCTCCTTTCTCCTGAGAAAGCCTGTGGCTCACAGGCTGCTCTCCTCTTCAAAGTAAAACTTCTCCTCCATGTGGCCTGTGTTGAATTTTTGTGTTGTCGGCTGCCCAGTCCTTATGAACTCCTCGTAGGGGTCCTTTTTATCGTCCTCGCTGCCTAGGCACTTGAAAAGTGTCATGGCGAGGAACGAGTAGAAGATCATGACAACCAGGATGTAAAAGTAGGCATTGTCGTACGAGTCCCTGGAGCTGGAGACGCTGGACGCTGGACTGGGGCTGGCCGGGGGACTCACTATGGTGCTGGAAACAGTCTCGTTGATTTGCTGTCCATTGGTGTCCACACTGGTGTCCTCCAGAATCTGCTGGCATCTGGAGAGAAGAGACTGCAGGACAGTCCGGTTCATGTGTTTCATACTAAAATTAAAGCGAGAGGCTAAGCAGAGGATTTGAACAGAAATGAAACAGACATTAGACAGAAAAAAGGACCAGGGCGACTAAGAAATGACAGCGGATGGAAAGTGAGCGGCAGTCACTCACCACTTTAGGAAAGGCACGCTGTGAGTCATCCACCCACTCTTCAAGAGACTTGATAAGGCGGTATTTCAGTGATAAAGCGCACTCCTTTTCCGTCCTATTGGATGCAGCCAAAAAATCCTAAAAGCACAACTATGAGCTCCTTTTGCGAATGATTTCTACACAGTTGTTTGTTCATTAGAAATAAAAACCAGTCACAGTCTCAGACCACATTTCTCCAAGCACATTCTGGCTCACAGTATTTTCTAAAGCCCCCTTTTAACTCTTTTTTCCCCCTATCTTTCTTTATTTTTTTTCCAGCCCGTCCTCTTTGTGCTCCTTCCTTCACTTTCAATTTAGGGTCTTGGAAGCTGCAGAGACGCTTGGATTGTTGTCAGCTCCGGTCAAGTAGTCTACTCATTTCAAAGAGTGTTGGGGTCAGAGGTTAAGTTGTCTCCAGTGTGTTGCAGCTTGACTGACACTCCACTCCAAAGCAACCCCTTTGGCTTTTTCACTCATTGTGTCTTACAAGTTGAGCACTTGTAAAAAGGGAAAGAAAAAAAAAGTTTGTGGAGTAAAGAAAATAGTGAAATGTGATCATGCCTGGATCTTATCTGTTGGACGCCGAGCATAAACATGCAAACAAACATGCTAACACACAAATGCATGCACACAAAAACATTAAAGCTAACATTTAGTGAATTCTCATGCATGCACACGTTATGCATGCACCATGAATGACATGGACAGCTGCATACCTGATCCCTAAACCCTAAACGACAGGGAGTGATAAAAATGCACCGGTGATATCTGTAACCTTTTGAGGAGTCTGCCAACTGGGTGAACAGTGTTTTCCTTTCTGTTTGGCAGTGAGAGCCGAAACCTGTCTGAACCCTGTGCAGCCATGTCAGTGACTGATGTCCTGGAGTGGCTATGGGCCGCTGTGCTCATATAATTTACAGCAGCTCTGCTTTAGTCATTAAGGGGTGTGAAGGAGCCCCCAGGGAGCAGGAATTTGTACAAAAGGAGTGTTTATGAAAGGGGATATATCTATGATTTAGTGCAGGAGGAGTGTGCACGAGGGCTGCAGCTCCTACAGAGTGTGTAGTGTCACTATTGTGCTCATCCGGATTTAGATAGGAGGGAGGGGAAGAGAGAGAGAGAAAGGAAGGTTCTGTAGTTTAGCCAAAAGTAAATCAAACATAAAAACCACTTCAACCTTTAAATTACATACGTTTTTCATATTGTATTTATTCAGTTTTCTGGTCAGTTATACTTTTTCTTTATATAATTTGGAGGTACTTGAAGACTTTAGGCCTTTATTTAATTATTCACTCTGATTTAAGCATGTTGAGTCTAAAAACGCTGTGAGCAGCTTATAAAATACCCAACTGGTGCCTGTTCAATAAAGCGAATTAAGCCAGGCTTATTTGGTTAGTCTGACTTGTTTTCAGTAGATGCGGTTCTATAAAGCAAATTGGTTCTAGCTCAGTTACAATGGCAGCTTATGCTGGGAAGCTAATATAATTTGCTTTATGAGACCGAATCAACTAAAAAATGAGTGGGAATAACAGAAATAAGCATGGCTCATTTGGTAAACTGGCTTTATGGAACAGGCCCCTGGTGTAAGTTTATTAATTAATTAATTTAATTACATTTTTGTTTGTGCAAATGTACTTATGAGCAAAAGCAATTAAGATTTTTAGATAAAGATTATTTTGTTCTGTGGCAACGTTAACAGTTTAAGACTGTAAAAACGAATAAAAAGACAATTCAGCATTTGTGGGCAAGTCTAGAAGTTCTCAAGACTGAACATTTTCCATATATTATATAATGAAAACTTAAACAAAACAAAAAAAAACAGAACAACCTTCTTTTTTTTTTTTCACAGAATAAGGACATGGCCTCAGTTTTCTCAATGGTAGCTCCGGCCCTGCTATCCCATAAACGACACATCTCAACTTTCTACATTTTTATATAGTTTATTATAAATAGTAAATAGTGCTGTATTGTACACAAAACTTCTTACAACAAAATCATTTTACGCCAATGTAAATGGAAATTATACAAAAGAAAAAACATGTATAATGAACATTGTGTAAGACTTTAAGCACTGAAGAGCACTTAAGACAAAACATAGAGAGGAGACATTACACTTGAACAACACTAAATAAATAAGAAATGGAACTAATGTTTGCAAGTTCCTGGCGAAAAACTAATTTAACACATGCAAAATAAAAATACAAAAATTAACTGTCAAACTGAATAATG
>CAFUXE010000004.1:250418-270152 GCA_903364295.1 Serranus cabrilla | reverse complement strand
CTCCCTGCACGGCCTGAGGGGCACAGAGCCGGGGGGATGGGGGAGTTGAAGAGGTTGACATGGAGAGGAGATGGGAGGCTGAAGGCACCTGAAGAAGATGCTGGGGAAGGGGTGTGGGCTGCCAAGCTAAAGAGAATGGGGGTGCTGGTCATTCATAAAAGCGGACCTGTCCCTTCCATCTCATCCATTCACTTCACTCCTCTCTTTCTGTGTGCTCACCCGTCGCTGCGTCCACTTCTTTGACACCTTCAGACAAGGCTCTTCTTACGCTGCCGTGGATCGATTTTAAGGCACGCTGATGCAGAAGCGGACCCGAGTGGGCTGTTCCCACACATTCCCCGCGACAAACGGCAGAAGAGGATACTAAAACACACAAAGGGAGGCCTCGACCTCCTTACTTAAACACCCAAATCAAATTTTACGCTGCAGCTAAAGCACTGGGGAGCTGAAAATACTCCATAGCCGCTCACAGTTTGGCTGTGGCCCTGACAAGAATCTTAATAGAAAGATAGATTATTATCCCTCAAGCGGAAATTGGGGGCTGCTGGAGAGTTATCCATAAAACAGATATTTCAAAACAAACCAAGATGTAGATTAATAAACTCATAACAAGCTAGTTTAGATAGTGGAGTGGATGTTGGATGCTTAATTTAACATTGGAGGGAAAAGCAGTGATTATTCAACAAGTGAATTCAACAGGTTCCTTTTGCTGATAAGAGACACTGATCTCTAAAATTAAATAAATACATTACGTGTGTGTCTGTGCACACAGACTCAAAGAGCAGCAGGAAAAGGACAGTACTAGAGACCACTCAAAGCAAACACAACCATTTATCGATCAAGAGAAGGGTCTGACAGGCAGGGAAGATAAACTCCAGAGGGTCACAGATGTGAACTTCAGGAACGTCCACTTCCATTAGCTTCACCTGCAGCAGCAGAGCCTCTTTCAGGCCAAAAAAACCAAGTGAGGATTCCAACTGCGAGAATAAAGAGTGCTCTTGTTTACTGCGTATAGTCTACATTGGCCAGGACTCTCCTTGCCAAGCATTCACCCCCTCCTCCCGTCCGCTCGAGAGATGTTAATATGAAGAGACATGCACAGATGCACAGATTTACACACGTAGTTTGGAATGGCAAAAAATTTAAAAGGTGGAAATAGAGAAAGAAAGTGTAATTGAAATAGGTATTAAAGGAAAGAACAAGACATCGGGAGGAGAGAAAGACTGAAGGGAAGGGATGAGGAGCCTCAAAGAGAAAGAGAAGTGGAGCATATGGGGCAGTTTATAGCCTTGTCTTGGTAGGGGCTGGCTAGCCCTTCCTCCAGGGGCTGTTAATAGAGAAGGTAATTGAGCTGGTGACATGTGTTCGCAACACAAAACAAAGGGCAGAAGAGACAAATGAACTAGTTATTTGCCCAGGGAAGTAGATCTAGCCCTTTCAGGACACAGACCATAGTGCAAGTTGGCCACTGAATAAAATAGTGGCACGCCACATAGAGCCAGGGCGAGCAGATGCACTGGAGGAAAAAAATGGTTAACTGACAGCTTATGGGCTCAGCTGGGGTTAACAGTTAAGGGAAAAATGGGAGTGAGTGGGCTGCTCACTTGACTTGCTAAAGAGCCCCCAGGATCCTGCAGCTGCCTCGGAGAAGAGGAGGGGGGGCAGATAGAGAGAAAGAGAGAGGGAGATGATGATGTGATGGACAGAAAAAAATGGAGCGAATAAGCGCAGGAGGTTGGCACTTAACGGACAAAGAAAGAGCTGGCGATATGACTTTGAAAGATGTATCTCTGTCTAATATTGGTGAGGTGACAAAAAGCCACAAATGGCCCTTCATGGCTATTATGCGTGCCCAGTGTGCGGTGGTTATTATTTAGTTCCACCGTGGTGCAGTTAGGTGACAGTTTCACGGTGGCATTTCCACCCTCGGGGCATGGACAAAGCAACGGCACTGAACCCACGCAGGGACAAAGCAACAGGCCAGTCTGCCACACGTTCCAGTCAAACGGAGACTAACCAGCAGAGCTCCACCTCAAAACCAATCACCTCGCTCAGAATAACCAGCTCTAAAAAAAACAGCACAACCTGTACTTGCATTCACACGACACACCAAAGCATATCCATCCTAAATGATTATGACCCACTGTTCTGATTTTAAGGAGTCAGTCACTTGCCATCTTTTCCCAAACATTATTGTAACCTCCTTTTCCTGGGGCCTGATAGTTTTAACAGTCAAGTGACCCTAGGTTAGCCCCTGACCTTCTCACAGCTACCGCGCTGCGCTGAAGACGGCCTCACCACTGACCCTGCAACAAAACTTCACACACTCGACAGAGAGAGAAGACATCACCACATTCCACGCTTTACCCTGCAAACACTCATTAACCCTCATCCCACTAACATATTTAACACACAGGGACTGAAGGCCGGGGTCCCTGGGGATCCCAAGAATGAACTACTGCAAGAAACAACCATCACAGCAAAAGGTTTCTTCTCAAAACACTATTAATTATGTAATAAATATTGTCCGAGGAAAGAAAAAATTATATATTTATTTTTTTCGTAAAGTTTTACAGCTTTTTCTAAAGCTCTAATTAAAACAATGAAATAAGGCCATTGAGAATAAATTAAAGTACTTAAAATAGGAATAAAAAAGCACCTGTGAGATATGAGACACCTCTGGGGTCTGCAGGTACCACAGGCAGCAGTATACATGTATTTCTATTGGTTTTATGAGAATTTTTTATTATTGTTTTAATGCATTTGTTTGGACAAATGTAGATCATAAATGCTGTAATTTAGAACACATACTTTCTAAAAACGGTATTTTTTTGCTTTTTTGGTGTTTTTTTTAGCTTCAGAGAGGCAAAAAAGACATTAATCAAAACTGCAACAGAGTTGTGCTGGCGTGTCCATAATGTGCAATGTGCTGGACGAAACAGCTCCACAAAAACTGAGGCTAAACAAAGTTAAGTGATTGACAACGCTGTCTGGCTTTACTCAATTAACTATCCCATTGTGTTCCTCTTTGCAGAGTCCCCTCGCCCCCGACCCTTTTCTCTTCACACTCCTTTATCCTCCCCATCACAGAGTTTTGCTTGGCTAATACTTCCAAGGAAATAGAGAGCTCTTTTTCTACTGGGGCTCCTCTCCTTGACCTTCCATTGCTCACTGCTTCTCTTTCAGTCACTTCACAGTGTCTCTGGGGTTAGTGGGGAGAATGTGGAGAGTACATCAGCGCCGAGGGGCCGGCTCAGGGCAGGACCCCGGCCCATTACTTCAAAGTTGGCCTGCATTCATTAATTGTCCTTTGAATTAATATTGGAGGATCACAATGTGGGTGCCAACAGAGAAAGAGGCTTTAATGAAGCATAGAGTCTGCATTCAGTTGCAGATCAGCCAGTGTGGATTTTTTCTTTCTTTTTTTTTTTTTTTTTTTTGAGAAAGAGGGAGCCTTGAGAGTCATGCCAACACAGACCGTAAAAGTGTTGAGAGGAGTGAAAGAGAAGAAACTATCTATCCATCTATCCATCTATCTATCTATGAATCATAAACCGAGCTGATTATCATGAACCAAGCAACATGATATTTATAGACTCCCGTGTTCTCAAATTTCAAGATTTGGCCGATTTAAATCATATATCACATAAATAATGTATACTAAGTTAAAAAAAAAAAAAAAATGCAAAAGTTGTTCCAAATTAGAGTGAATCTGTATTTACAAAGGGAAACATTTGATATAATATTAAATGTAACATTTCCATATTTAAAAATAATAGGATTAACAATAAGAATACTATGGTATGAAGACTTGTGTGTATGTAATTTATTAAAATATATATTTATCTTTCTGTCATTATCAGGTCATGAATCTAACATAAACTGTTAAAAAAATATTAAATATACAATGTCAAAATGGTATGTGTAATAAGTATTGCTCAACATTAATTTGCTTTCATTAAGACTTAAAAATGAATGATTTAATGACTGAATCATTATTGCTTGAGAATTATTTTTCTTTGTACATTTGAGTTGTAGAAAACGGCTGAAATAAACTAAGCTATCTATCTCTCTATCCCCCTGGAGGGAAGAAATATATTGTGTGTTTCAGTTTGTTTCAGTCCACCGGGCTAAACTAGCGTTAGAAGCACTATTAACAGAGGAAAACATAGAGCGAGGCCCACATATAAAATTCCCCATTATCCAGCCCTGAGAGGAAAATGGAAATGTGGCTGTAGCAGACATTCCTCTGGTTGCATTGAGGCCTTCTGTCTCCTCTAAACCTCCAATCTTTAACTCAATTCACCGTGGAAATGCAAGGACCCCTAACAAAGACACAAGTTGCAGAAACTCAACATCTATGTCTGTTTGGAGTTGCGGGTTACTGCCGTGCTGCTCGGATGCTTTCTCTCCCTGCGTGTGAGCGAAGTGAATCTGTTTATATTCTTAGATGTCTCATGAGAGCATGAGTTATGAAACTTTAAAATTGGATTAGATGGCTCGGATGTGCCAGCTGCACGTGGAACTTTGCTACCGTCTTCAGGGATGTATATTACAAGCACGTTTTGAAGGGATTTAAAATATGGTAAACTCTCAAACGCAAATATGATCTTTCTGCTCTCCAAATTTCCCTCACTCTAAATCCATGCCAAAGTCACGGGGAGCCAGTAACCCAGTTTATTTACACAAACAAAGTCCTACTCAGCTCCTTTGACAAAAGCAGCTAAATCTTTCATGTTTTGTCAGCACTTGATTCCTCCTGTCCCTCTGGCTATTTGCCTGCCTCCGGACAATGGAGGCAGGAGAATGGCAGCAGATTGTTGGAATGCACCTCAATGAAACCAATTATTACATGTTGACTGCGTTCACCATGGCAGATTTGAAAGAACTGGGCTCATTCAATTTGGCACCGCAGGATTCCCTTTAAAGAAAAGTTATCCCTTTGACTGTTTGTATTTCTGAGCTTTCTTTTTCTTCTTCTTCTTTCTCCCTTTCACCCCCACTGCCATAAATGGATCCTGCGAGAGTGGCTACTCCTCTTTCAGGACTTTGGTTACTTTAATTAGTTAAATGAGGCTAAAGTGCTAACAGTAATAAAAAGAGGAAAGGATGCTATCTATTAATTCAGTGCCACTCATGGCAAAAACAAATTCCTGGCACTGTTGCATTATTCAATCTTCCAATTAAAAGTCCATAGCAGAGACACACTGAGTTGGATATATTCCGGCTTTATGGGCAAATGTGATAAATGGATCGTAATACTTCTCAAGCTGCAGCTCAACCAGTAGTGGAATGTAACTAAGTACATTTACTCAAATACTGTACTTAAGCAAAATTTACTAACATCCTTTACTTTAATATTCCAATGAACTGATGCTTTATAATTCCACTGCACTACATTTTATAATGCAAAAATACTGTACTTTTTTTTACTCAACATACATGAGGAACTACAACATTTAAATATTTGTACATTAATTTATAGTGATAAAAACAGAACATAATATTCTATATTTATGTAAAACTTTTAAGAAGACTTTTTGCATAACGAATGTGTTTACTTTTACTACATTTTGCAGATGATACAGCTGTATTTATACTTAAATTACAGTTTGAATTAATTGCTTTTGATTGAATATTTTTGGGCTATAGTATTTTTACTTCCTACTTTTCTCATCACAAAACATGATATGCTTATATGTTATGATTCAGTGCTGTTAATCTACCTGGTGGTATATAAAATAATTACAATTGATCCATTACAACATTAAAATATTCTTAAATGTCTTTTTTGTGATAAAAACAAAATATTATGATAACTGATCACTTATAAAGGAGCCATTGTGTATAATGAATATGTTTACTTTTTATATTTTAAGTAGATTTTGCTGATAATCCTGCTGTTTAAGTATCATTTTGAATTCAGGACTGTAACTGGTAATGTTTTGTTTTTAGACGATGGTACATTTTAAATTTACAACTTTTACTTTTAGTTGAGTATTTAATACCAAAAACGAAAACAGGGCTGCATTTTGAGCCCATTATGTTTCTACTTTTACTAAAGTAAGAATTTGAATACTTCTTCCACCACCGACCATGCATGTTTAAACTCCACCATAACTCAACAGTTAAAGAAGATGTAAACAACTTAGCTTCATCAGATTCATCCCAGCAAACATCCTTTTCCCACAATGCTCCAGCCACTTGCTAATGCCATGCAGACCTGGGGCTACTCAGTATACTTTATCCCACAAACCTTAGCAGTCCTTTTCCCAGACAAATAAATCTAAATGAGTCAGCTTTGATCTTAGCACTTAAGGAAAGCCAACAATAGTGGTAGAGGAGAAAGGGGCAGAGAGCAACAGGCCTCTCTCCACCACAACAATAGCCTCTGCAAACACCTACTTAATCAATATTTGGCCAGAAGACACTCTCTCAGTCCCCAAACCACCCTTTTCACATTCTAATGAAGAGCTATAAAAGAGAAAAACAACAACTACTTCCACAAAGAGACACAAGAATGAAATAGTGCTGTTCTGTATATCAATGGGGGAAAGTGCCTCCGAGCTGTTTGCATGTAGGATGTCACCTATTTGATGTGAAATAGCTAATGTTATTTGTTTTCTTTCACTACATTTAGACCAATCTAAAAGGATTAATAAAGATATATATATTTTTAATCATACTTTATCATCATTGCATGTTATTTGACAATTGTATTAAACACATTTCTCAAGGTTCAGCCTATTAACCTTAAAAAATCAGTTTTGATCAGATTAATTTAAGAAGCCAGGATGCATCCAAATGCATTGGTCAATCTGATCATTTATTTATCTGTGAATTTTATTTAAAAAAAAATGTTTTATTGTTCTTTTCATTTTATCATTGTATTTATTCATTTTCTGTAATTAGTTTTGAAAAGTTAGAGAAGCCCACTGCCTGATCTGTATTGAAGATGCGTCTCGCCTGGAAGAGGGAGAGGGACGTGCCCACAGATATTGCATGAATGTGTGCGCCCTAGGCGGAAAGGAAAGGGGCGGACTTTGTCTGAGATGAAAGTGGAGAAAAATAAAAGGTTTGGATTTAATCTAGTGGAGAGAAGGGCTTCCCTGCGCTCGCTGGCTGAAGGCGTCACGCTCACTGCGCAAAGACTGTGACAAAAGCTCTGTGCGTAAAAGCAACTGCACCGTTCAATTTGATAACGCGAGGCCAGCCGTGAATTTAGCACACTGCAGGGGAAAAATACGTTTATTTTTCTGTTAAGTTACCATATCTAAAAAATTTAGCAATGAAACCGAATCCAAACAACAATAAACAAAAGGAATACATCTGCGCGTCATGACATGATATTACCCAAACACCACTGTTTCTAGAGGTCCTGTCATCAATAATTAACTCTACACTGCATTATGTCTCCAACAGCAACCTTTCACTTTGCGGCAGCACTCCTCAGGCCCCAACAGGTCGTAAATCAACAGGTGTTTGTCTAAAGCCTGAGCTGTTTTCCCGCATCTCCTTTTAAAAGTCAAACTGTAAACAGTTGGGGGAAACGCACCCAAATTTGGCAGTTTTTTTGAGCAGTCTATAAAGCAGGTCGCACCGGGCCCATTGGTGTCCCTGAATAATTCATCGCTCATTGCGGGTTCATAATGTCTTCTCCCGGCCTTTTGTCAGCGCACTTTTTTCTCCCTTTCTCTCCCCATTTTGAAAGGCCCTGGCGTCTTTTTGTACACCACTGAGCCGCTCACTGCAGTTTGGCTTTTGTGCTCGTCAAACTGAGGTGTGAGTCTCAATGGACTCTCCCTGCTTTGTCCCCTGAAGTTCATCCTCAAGTGTCCGATTGTATGCAAAAAAAAAAAGTTTCTCAGGCTTGCAAGTTGGACAAATGTTTGATTATCCACTTAAAAAAAAAAAAATCGATGCTCATTTGTTAAATCTCAGGAGCCTAGACACATGCGTAAACATACGGGACTTGAATGGCTTTAATTTTTATTTGCAAGATGGTCATTCCTCTATGATAAATTCAATCTCTATAAAAACAAATATTAGAACTTTGACAATTATTTTTTATTATGATTTGTTTTTATTCGGAGTCTCTGTAATTCTAATTATTATTATCCAAGATTTTCTTTCCAAGCCAACAATGCCAAAACTTAAGTAAATCAACAATCCTCATTCAGATGACGCCCATTGAGTTTGGCACATTTTTAAATCACACAGCGAAGATAAAAAAAACAACAAAAACAATGCTGCACTTACATCTGTCTCCCAGGATGCCATCGATGCTGTGTTTTGTCCGTGGTTCACTTTCCTCCATTTCCCTCTTCACCACTTCATCATCCTCCTCATCATCATCACCGACTCCGCCGAATTTAGAGCGCATGATGCGACTGATGGCGCTCACTGAGAAAAAAGGAGATATATAGAAGATTCCTCAAATGCAAAGCAATATCAAAACTGTTTCATAAAAATGTTTTTGTCTACTTAATAAAAGTTCTTTTTTTAAAATGTGAGCCCATTGTTTTCACATCCATCCTAGTATTTTTTTTAAACCGACACCTACCTGAGGGAACGTTGTTCCTGTCGCAGATCCCATCTTTCAGTAATTTGTCTCTGATTTCCCAGCTGAACATGCCCGGGTTTTCTCTCTTGTACTCTTCGATTTTCTTATCCACTTCTGGAGAAGCGGTTTGCTTTGATGGGAGAGAGCAGAGAAGAAAAGTTTGTCACTTTTTTGCTTTAGATTCAAGGCCTCCATTATAGGCGATGGAAGGATAACTTCAGTTATTTGCCACAGTTAAGAGTTTGTATGGTTATGCAAAAAAAAAGAGGAGTTGTGACAATTAAAATATAATTTCCACAAAGATCTCGTTGACTTTAACCCAGCTTTGATATGTTGTAATTTTTTTTAAGATTGTTTAGCATCTGTGTTTCACATCAAAACAGATGAGAACAGTGGGGTTGTATCATTTTAAAATTAAATTTCCCTTCAAAATAAAAGCTTTAAATCACATACGAACTACACCTTTCTCTTTAATTACCACTAAATTTCCTATAAATAGGTAATTTCTTACCTTGGGCTTGCTGCCTCCGATGGCTCCAGGCCTGATGGATCCGGTCTCCTGGTACCGGCACAGGATTTTGGAGACGCAGCCGTGGGACACGCGCAGCTGCCGGGAGATGACGCACGGCCTGACGCCGTGATGGGCCATTTCCACTATTTTATGGCGAATGTGGTTGGGGAGAGGTCTGCCGTTTATGAAGACTCCACCGAGCTGGTTGACCCGACCCTGTCCTAGCGGAGTGGAGACTGCACAGCCGTGCGTGGGATTCAGTTAGTGGAAAACAATGCAAGCTGTCTTTGGTTTATTCAAATATTCAACAACTAGATAAGTTTATTGGTGAGAAACAACGTGGGAAATATCTGTGTTGGATATCATGCACAAGCAGTAAATAAAATGTGGAAAATCAAATAATTAAGTTGTCAAAATAAACACGTCGTCCATCTTTATAGCCTGTATATTATGCCTAAAACAATATTAATAATACATGTTTTAATAATTTAAAGCAAACAGAACATTTCTGCAAGTGGCGCGAACAAACAAAATATATTAATGAACAATACATTAAATATATACGTATCTATCATTTTCACAATAATTGACAATCTTGCCTCGCCAAATCAATGTGATAGAATAACACAAGATATTTTTATAGATTGCCTAAATAAATAATCAAAATTTTAAAAAACATAGCGGGTTAACACTGTCATTCCGAATTTAACCCGGGACAGTATTTCTGTCGTTTTGTAAACTTACTTATTTATACAACAAAGTTAAATGAGTCGTTAGTATGAATATAGATATTTTTCTATGCTTTTAGTTTTTCAGAACTCGAGCTAGTTAACTTTACTGAAGTTGTGGAAAAGTTTCCCTCAGACGGAGCAACTGGTGTCAGCCTCTTACCTTCCAGAGAGTATCCTCCCCGGGGATAGTTCTGGTGAGGAGTCGGTCTCATCATTCTCGGTAAACCTCCTGCGAGCGCTGTCATGATCCCTGACTTTCTGTCAGGTAACACTTTAAACGAAGCTGCCCTTTGTTAGTCGCCTTTTAATCCCACAAAACAGCCTTTAGTTGGTTGCAATATGTCGCCTTCTGTACTGACGCGCTTGCGGGACGAACTGTGTAAGGTATCCGGAGGCTGATGCAGGCTGAGGTGAGACTTTAAAAAGAGTGCAGGTCGCTGACAGTCCCTGCGAGGATTGAGAGGATGGTTTGAGGGGATGGATGGAAGTCAAACATTTTATCTGTGGTCGCTGTCCCCTCTGACTCCGCGCTGCGCCTCCTGATTGGTCAGAGACCCGGACGTTCGGGGCTGATGGAGCTCTGTGATTGGACAAGCAGGGGCTCCCCTTCAGTCTGGATTGACCTCACGAGGTCAGTTTGTGGTGTCACAAGCTACTGCTCCGCGTTCAACTTTTCACTAGGTGCACGACTTTGAATAAAACTAATAAAATAATTGAGGAAGATATATCTGATTATATGTGCAGAACTACGTATTACACTCATTATATAAACGAAGTGTCAGCACTCTAGTATTGTGCAAAAAAGTTTAGAATATACAAAACTCTGCCAGTATCGAGAGTGTTTCGATTACACAGTATATAAACACCATATTCATGTTATATTATTGAATAAATATAATGCCTGGAATACAAATATTATTGATGAGCTCTTCAGTAAATGAGTACAATTGATATATTTCATTATATGTTACACAAGGCAGACATCACAAAGGCATCCTATCACATTGCCTACACACACATATACAGTCCTGCACATATAATATTTACCGTACTTACACAAATTAAGAAAAAAACATGTTGTTATTGGCATTTTTATTATTAGAAAGAGTAGTAGTAGTTGTGGTTGTAAAAGTTGTTTTTATTATGTGATTATTATTATTATGACTATTATTAAACATTAACTTTAAAAAGAAAAATATGAATTAAATCATATAATAGATATTTTCTTGGATTAGATTTACAGACATCTGAGGTCAGATAGGCTGTCAGAGAAAAGGCTTGGAGCCTACATGTGGAATTGCGAAAAAGCGCTTATTATTGAGTGACGCATTACAGGTGTTGATATGCGTAATTATTTTTCTGCGCAAAAAAGCAGCAGCACGTGGTAAAATGGTCACCATCGATATTAATGTTAATTCATCTGCAAGAGGTAATATGATAAACATGGCAGATAATATTTACTCTATTGTAGAATAAATAATAGTATCCTTAAGTTGTTCTAGTAGGCAAAATTATTATTATTATTATTATTATTATTATTATTATTATTAGGCCTATTACTATCACGTCAGGCCTGCAACTCGTGTTGTTGTTGCAACAGTTGTAATGTATTCAGTTCGAGTGAATTGAGTGTATTAGTCTATTTTCTTTTTTTAAATAGATTTATATGAACTAGTCTTTATTATCACTATTATTATTATCATTATCTAGTACATGTAAAAGAACATGCGGGCAATAAAAGCGCCTGAAAGAGGAAAAGCCTATAAAGTTCTCAGATTGTTTGCAGAGAGTACACACTGTGTCGTGGATGTGGGGGAATCCCACCGTGGAGAGGGGGAATCTGTGTTTTCCACGGGTTCCACCACACCCCACGCAAAAAGCTCTGCACAGTCATTTAACAGTTGCACGACTTTAACAATAGGTGCTGCGCGGACCCGTGGCTCAGCCACACGGCAGTGTAACACATCCGTGCAAATGGCCGATTATGGACACATAGAAGCACATGAGGGATCATTTGACTTTTCTGAAGCTTGTAGAGTTGTGATAATTATGATAATTAGGCGTGTTTAATAGACCGATACATTTTTTTCCTGCTGCCTCTCCCCCCACAGGAATAATACTGGCTGATTCTGTTTAGAGGCCTCCTCAACCAGCATGCCATGAGTGACTGCTTGGTCATGACCTCTTTAAAGACAAACTGATGCATCATCAGAGCTGACAAACTGGCAGATATTGTCTAAACATCGTGATCAAAAAAGATTGTTGTCACAACCTCCTGTAAAGGATGAATGGAGTCTTTTGTGTGGAAATATGAATAAGCAAAGCCAGCTGTTTGGTGCTACTGTTGGGACAGAATTTTGTTTCCTAAAAAGTGAAAAAAACACAAAATATTGATGGGCACAAGGGTTGTAAAGAGTTTGTTTTTCAACCTATAGCAGGGGAGAATCAGCTCTCTGTCCATTTCATTGCAGTATCTCACAGCATGTGGTCCAATATATTTTTTATTCCTCCTGTAAGACTTCATGTAGAAAGAAGGAAAAAGTTCTGTGCAGTGGGCACAGAACATGTGGAAACATTATATGTCCATAAAAGAAGGATCAGGGAGGGGGGGAAAGAAAGTTATCATACTAAAGTTTGACTATCATGAAAAGGATATTGGATCTACCATGTCAAATCAATTAGTGGCGTAAGCTGAGTCAGAAATGTGCTGTGGTGGTGGACAAAATGCATCAAAAATAAAGAACAAAATGGGCCCAAAAAGAAAGAGAACGTCGCAGGAGTACGCGCAGAATAAGCCGGGGGCTTTCGAGGCTGTATTTCTGAAACCATACACATTAAAAAAACAGAATAATTAGCTCTGCGTCTACTAAAGATAAAGTTAGTCTAATAGTCTAATAACCCATAGGAAGGCTTGATCTTGGCTGTGGCCCCTATAGCGATAAGGTCCTATTTAGAGTACTGGAAAAAATCCCCATTCTCTCCAGAGCGACTGACAATACTGCTCAGTATTCATGATTAACTAACCATCAGATCAAATATAGATAGACATTTGTAGGCAATCAGATCATCACAGTGATTATAACCATGAGTAAACTGAAGAATTCACCCTCACAATTAAAATAGTCAGTCATACATTCCTCAATGCAAGAGACACGCAGGAACTGTAGCAGGAAAAGTATGGCTGTGACGAGCAGAATGACAGATACCTTAAGCTGATAGTCCTAATTTGCATTATTCATTGGGTTTTTATAGAGGTTTCAGTACATTCAACTAACAGTCAGCTGTAAAACAGCGTGTGCTTAACCTTTATTGGTCTTCAGATAATCATGCCACTGCTGTGAGGGAATTCTGAATAATGTGCCATAATGTCTGTTTCTATACAGCCCACAGAGGTCTAATTATAGTCAAGGCTACAATTACTTCTGCCAATTCTGTCTTTGCAATATTCTAAACATGGTTTTGGAAATAGTGTACGATACTATTTCTCCGCCACATGTTATGCAGACACAGTTCCAAAAATAAAACTGCGGTCTTGCACTGTATTTGTTGAAATAAAGCCTTCATTAAACAAGTTTTCCATTTATAATTTTTGCACAAAGGCCATTCAAGTCATTTCTGCATTTATTTTTTATTAGATCGTAAAGAAACACCCTATATTTTATGTTGATAACATCGTCATAAACTCATTGGACTGCATCTGATTTTAGTTTGTGATATATCATCAGTTATATTTGATGTTTTTTGTCTTTATTGGCCTGCAGCAGTTCGGTGACAATTCAAAAGAGCTCTGCATCACAAAGACTACAGAGCGGACATTGTGTGAAATAGGAGAAACAGATTAGAAGAATGGCCAGGCCAACATTTAGATAAGCATCTCAGAAAACGCTGCATGCTCAGAATGAGGAAATCCACTCTTTGATTAGTAGCCTTGGGATGTTACTGTTACGACGAACTTCCAAAAGAGGCACTGTTTTTCTCATGTGTTTGATCTTATCCAATACATATGACCCAAAACACTTCAGTGGGAACTCAAACTGAGTGCAGTTATCATAACAAAGACCCATAAGGTGCACCCAGGTGAGAGGGAGAAGGAGAGAAAGAGAAGCACAGCATTTGTTAACCATACAGCCCCTGGGCATGTAGAGGATTCTTTAACCGTTAAGGTAAATAAAATAATGAGCTAATAGTTTGTGGTCCCATGATGAACATGCAGCATTACCTCTTGGAAGATTCTTATCTGTCCTACAATACACAACGCCTTTACTTTAGCATGTGTGTGCATGTGTGTGTGTGTGTTGTGACAACACCTTGAAGAGGATTTCACACTTCCCCACAGAAACTGGGTGCATTCTGATAAAAAAAAAAAAAAAGCAATAGTATAGTTGAGACGTGAGATATATCCAGTACCATATCATGTTAAGATTAAGTCAAAATACTGTATGACAGGTGGGAATGGATATGTGGAAATGGGCACGTTTTGGCTTCAAAATCACAAAATATGCATGACGCAATCCAATCCTAAAAATGTTTGAAATGTGCTATCAGTTAAAGTTATATCTCCATCACAATTATTGTATTATGTTTTTTTAATCCTGTGTTCTCTCAACAGATTGAAGTGTTTTCATAGCATTTAACATCTATTTCATAAATATTTTGGGACTTTCTTTGTCAACGTTATTTTATTACTTGCTAATTATTTTACAATGATATGTACAGATTTTTAGAGTAAATCACCATTAATTCCTTTATAATTATTATTATTATTCCTCTATTTCCCTGACTTTACCTTCCCAGCATGTTTTTTTATCGCAGCATTGGAGGTCAAAGGTCAAATTCTGTTCTCCTCAGCATCATGAAAATGTGACTGGTAGATGTACTATAGTCTAAGCTTTATAATGATACTAGACTTCCTTAATACTGGATCTATATGTAAAATGGTGATTAATTAGCACATTAGCTACATGTGATTTTACGTGAGTGTTGTCAAGTTAGACCGTTTTCTACCATCCAACCCTACTTTCACAGTACAAACATGCATGAATAAATTCAGCCACAAGAGGGCACATGTTTAAGGGGACACATCCTGCAGCTCATACTGCATGTAGTCTGTCCCACACCAACCTCTTCTACAGGCAGATTTATCTCATCTGGCACAGTCTTTAAAGACAGACTAACATTCAAACTTCACGAGTCTTCTACTTTATTAATTGGTTGGTTATTTTCTCAGTCAACTGTTTAGTGTGTAAAATGGTAGAAAATGGTAGAAAATGGTAGAAAAAAAAATGTCAATCCCAGTTTCTCAAAATCCAAGGTTATGTCTTCAAATAGCTTGTTTTGTCAGTCCAACACCCACAGATGTCCACTCTAACATATCACACAGAGATTTCTATATTTCTATATTTGAGGGGCTAAAAAACTGCATTTCTGGCATTTTAGCATTAAAAGTTGCTTCATGATTATCAATATAGTCTGCGATTATTTATCTTAGTCAATTATTTGTGTCAGCTATTTAGCAGAGAAAGTTTTATATTCTGTTTATCAAGAGGACATAATATCAAACAAAGTTAAGGTTCCACCACAAGTTCATCCCCCCTGTCCCTGATGAAGTCATTTTCCAAAAAAATTAGAATTTATTTTTTATTATTTCATATAACACAAGAAAATTTCAAAGTACATTTCTATGGTCCTCATTGTTCTTCTGCATCTGCAGATGTTATTCAAACTTTTCGTTGCAATTCAATAGAGCTGCAACAGTGAGTTGGTTAATGGATTACTCGATTGACAGAAAAATAGTTAGCAACTATTTTGCCAATTAAAATATCATTAAAGTTAAGTAAAACATGCTGTTTTCAGCCACTCAGATATGAATATGTCCAGCTTTTCTGTGTTTTATACCATATTAAACTGAATATATTTGGGCTTGACTGACTAAATGAGACATTTAATGTCATCACCTTCAGACTTTCTGATATTTGATGGACTAAAATGATCAGTAGAAAATAAGTATTGGCAGATTACTCAATAATGAAAATAATGAGTGCTGTAGTGCTGTACAAGCAATGCCCTGTCTTGGCAATGGGGGCAAACACTGTGCCCACAGATTGTAAAATAAATAAGCATGAAAGGGAAAGACCATGTTCCTGCAACTTTTAAAATTAAGGAGAGACACCTTTCGTGAAAAGTGTTAAATTTCTCACATATGTGATTCTAATGCATATCCTTAAATAGATCATATGAATGGCCCCTTCTGTAAAAAACTTCAGAATAGAGATATAGTTGAAACTGGAAAGTCGGGTTCATGTAAGTGCTACTGAAGTGCTGATTGTTGGTTCAGAGTATGACAAAAAAAACTCATTTTGAACAGCCTTTAAAGATATTTCATGCATGTTTGCACTCCAGGAAAATATGGTAAAACTTTGATAACTTCCCCAGTTGATTGCTTAAATTAAAACATTTTTGTACCATAATTGTTTTCATGTAATGTTTGAATATGCACACGAGGCTTCATCTAATGCTAAGTTTGGGTGCAATCAAGAGTACTCTAAATAAACACCTGAAAGTGAATTTTGAATGTTTTTTCCCCATCAAGTCTGAAAGAAAATGTGTTGAGGAAAAAAATAGCCCAAAATCTCAAAACTAACCAGTGCATAAAAAGTGCCTCGTGTATATTAGGCACGTCATGAATCCATAATACAGCAAAAACACATGCTGCCTGTCAGCTACAATGATATTTAGCCGCAGCTGAGGGTGTCCCTGCAGGTTGCACTGCACGGCGCTGTCCACTGCTCATGGTGCTGAAAGTAAAAGAGACAAAAACCGTGGTGCACTTTGCTGTCGCTGCAGGCGCTAAATCCTGATTATACGGTTAAGTAGGGCTATTAAATCCACTTTATACACATGACTCACACTTGTGACAAATCAACCAGGTGACAGGGACCAGATTGGGAAATCAATTTGAGCGAGTCTGGATGGTTTTTACGGTAAACTAGCTCCGGTAATATGATCACGATGGAGCCTGTTCTTGTTACGCAACAAGTGTGTGGTCACGCAACCGGACCACGACACCTCTCACGGGACTCTCTCATTTCGAGGGAATCTATTATCAACATCCGGGCATTTTCTCCACCGGAAACAATCACAGTATGCTATTGATTACTCGTGTTATGTTGACGTAAGGCTGTTTCTGTGGCCCATTTGGACGGAACATGGCCGAGGCGGGCAACACAGGAGGCGAGTGTGACACAGCTTCGCCTGACGTGAACGACTCGTTCACCAGCGAGGACTACGAGTGCAAAATATGCTACAACTACTTCGACCTGGAGCGCCACGCGCCCAAACTGCAGAGCTGCTCCCACACCTTCTGCCGCGAGTGCCTCGACGCCCTGCACGCGAGGGTCGAGGGTCGGTTGCCCGGTGTGTCGAAACAAAACTCTGGTGCTGGAATATCGGGTTGATAACCTCCCCGACAACAGCGCGCTGACTGATTCACTTCCGCTTAAAAATAACGAGCCCGAGGACTCATCAAACACAGATGTCCAGAGAGGTTCAGTAGTCTCTCTGCCCACCTCCGAAGAAGACAACAACTGCTGTCACATTTGCAGAGTATTTGTGCGCCGATGCATGTGCGCCACCTGCGGCTGCCTGATCACGGTGCTGTTCTGGTATGTGGGCGTCATCATGGCGAATAAATTTATTCCAATGACACTCAACGGCATGATCAGGTTTATTCTTTTAAGTCTCCTCGTCCCGCAGGTGATCATTATCCCTTGTTTAGGGCATATGCAGCTAGGGCACACAAGCTCAGCCTGGTCAGTATTATGAAAGGGAAATGTGTTTAGAGTTGTACAGAAACATCTTCTGATGCTGAGCTTGGGCACATCTTCAGTGATGTTCCTGAGGTCCTTGGGTGTTTCACTCAGGTGACCCAGCTGAGGTTGATCAAGCCTCAGCTTGTGCCCTAGCAGCACTCTCCCACGGATCCGCTCTCTTGATCCAGAGCCATCTGGAGGCTTTCTCTGCATCCTCTGTGCTGTTATAGATGGCCCTCCTCCTCCTTGTTTCGCCTGTGATGCCAAATGCTCTCAGTGCTCTTAAGTAAATACTGCAGCTGCCCTAACAAAGAACGTACTGTTGCATGCAGTATGCATACATTTTCGGACATGCTACTTCATCATAACGTTCTGCCTTAAACTATGACCCCTTTTACTTATATACTGTACATGCTGTGCAGAAAATTGTGGGTCAGAATGGCCAGAAACGCATGCTTTCTTACATACTGCATAATGTGACTGGATGTAGTGGGTAATAATGCATTTGACATACTATGTTGTTGGGACATACTAAATCTCTTCTGGCATACTCAGAGTATTGTAGCATGTGTATTGGGAGAGGGACTTTGCCTCTCTGTGTTCTTTATTTTAACTTACTCTAAAGCGAATGCACTTCAGCCTTAATTTTTTGCTTGTTTGAGTAAAACGCAACTGTGATAATATGAACAGGCAAATGCTTACACTAAAGTCTTTGAAAGAGCACTATTACATGCCTCCTTAATGGAAACATTAGCAGACACTGTCTTGTATAATAGGAAGATTGCTTGTTACAGCAGTATCCTCCCCTTCTCTCCTCCCACAACTGTTTCCTGCACTGAAAATGATGATTTACGTGATGGATTTCAGGTGCTTGGACGCCTTTTTACTGTGCAAGCAGGTGCATGTGTGTACTGTATGTGTCAAGCTGATGGTATGTGACTGATTTATTATAATCTTCTTGTGCCACTGCCATTTCTAACAACATGACCCATTGTGCCAATGACGGAACCTGCTTACCCCGTGACCACCTCTGTGTGATTACACTGACTCCCCATGGTGGAGCAGGTCAGCAGGGGATCCCGGGCCAATGACCCTGAGGGGACATGAGCCTTCACAAGATGAGAGAAATAACTTTGGGGTAGGGGGCCAAAATAAGTAGTGTTGTAAAGTAGTGAGACAATGGAAGTGCAGATGACCTCCTGGGGGTCTTAAATCATATGCTGGGCTTAAGTTTTTCTTTCCCTGTCATATAAAATGCAAGATTTTGTAAACTCCACTAATAACTTATCCTGCCCCCAGATCACTCTCAGAGGTCTCTGCTTACAGGGAAGTGTGCAAGAAAACACTGGTTTATTTTATTGTTGTTATTTGTTTAATATAAATAACATTCCTTTCCCTCCCATTATTTCCTATGTTTAAGAAGAGCACGCTACTGTCAATTTACCAGTGACCAGTTTGGGTTATTGTATAAGTTATGATTCAGGAAGATGTCTCCATTTAGTTTTAGCTGAATCACAAAAACCCAGTGGGTATTTATCTCCACTTAGTGTTGTTTTAAGAGGCGACACTGGTCTCGGGAGATAAAATCCATCTCTTTCAGGTCTTTCAAAGGGACTCCTTCACTTGGTCATCCAGTCGGTGAGTAATGCCACTTAAATGCCACCGTGACAAAAGCTTGAGAAGAAAAAGGAGGGGTGGTAGGCTTCTACTGGGAGCCATAGGCAACACTGTGTCTGGGGCAGAGGGCTTCATTTCACAGGGACTGCAGGGCTTAAAGTTAAAGATTACTTTGAAATCTGCATCCCCTACCATCAAACTCCCTCCTCCCTACAGCCGTCACTCCCTCTCCCCAAAAATAAAAAGCTGTCGCCACAGAGCAGGGGATGAGTTGGAAGCAGATCCTCTTTGATGACAGAGAAGGATCCTTTTGTTCCCTAATCCCCACACAAGCTCCCCGCCCACCCCCCTTTCCCGTATAAGTCCAACTGGACATCGGGGCTTCATAATCAGCTAGAGGCTCAAAAGTTATTAGAGCAGTTGTACTTTGAAATTGGAATGCAACAGTGATCCACCTCTTGAGAATGCATTTATAGGAACACTTTACCCCAGAAATGGTAAAAA
>CAFUXE010000004.1:210847-223839 GCA_903364295.1 Serranus cabrilla | reverse complement strand
GCGACAGCAACTCCGCGGTGGTTTTAGTCTGTGAGTCATCGCTAGAGGGTTTAACTCTTCATGTGCCATCAGTGAGTGGTAAAACTGCATATTGTTTTACACCAAAAATAACCAAAAGTGCCCTTTTCTGAGTCAGTTTGAGATATAACTGCTGCTCTGGAATATGTTTTTCTAAGATTGCACAGTCTCATAAAATGTGTGCCTAAATATTAAAACTTGCATGAAATAGTAACTATTATTTGGATATATTTCTTCTCTAAATTCATTCAAATATGTGCGCACAGCAGTTTACATGAATGAGAATGCACATAAACACACCCCTCTTTGTGAGCGAGCCCTGCAGACAGTAACATCTTAAAGATCTTTCCAGTCGATAGCCAGCAGCACAGAGAACTATTTTTAATGCGGCGAGCTTTTTAGTATGCCATATCATAAACCTGAATCATTTATATGGATTTTTTAGGACCGGCTATTGCGTGTGTTATGTGATGACGCGGTGGTCAGGTGTTGCCTCATATAACGAGGGGAGCTGTCCAAGTGCTGAAAACAGAAGAGAACAGCTCCGCTCCTGAGGAGATGCCATACACCTTCACTGCTGTCTGAGCTTTATTGCCAAAGGTAAGACGCATATTTTTTTTCATGTTTTGGTAATTTTTTAAGCTAAAGTGAATATCTCATTGTCTTAGATTGAGAGAAAAATGTTGTTTGTCGCAGTCGTTTCTCGCAGATCTCGACACTTTCTGTCAGAATGGATTGTCAATGTGATAAAACGCGCGTCGTCAACCATCGATTACTACAATGTGTTGTTGCTGTGGTAAAATAAAGATGATGGAAATGTTTTCAATGAAGGTTTTTGCTGTTATGAGGGAATCGGATTTTGAGGTTGCCCGTAACAACGCGGGGAATGAGTCATCCAGTGATCTCCTCACGCACAGCATCGTATCATTCAATTTGCGGAGCGTAACTCCCTGATAGGCATAAATCCCGGATAAAAACACAATGCACGTTTATGCGGGAATAGGCCTAAGTTTATGGTAAAATATAATTAGTAGGAGAATAGAATTTCTCTTAGATTGGGCTCATTTTGTTTATTCATTTAATAATATTTATGCTCTCTTGGTTTCCAGGTAATAAACTGCCTATAATGCTGCATTTCCACCACAAGTTGCCCGCGGGGGAAGCCGTGGTCCTGCTCGCCGTCCTCCTCCATGGATGCGCCGTGCAGGCTGCGTCTCTCCCCCGCCACTACAGGTTCCGAGGCGGGGAGGGTGAGGGACAGCCGGCTGCCTACCCGCCCAGCCCCGACATGATCAAAGCCCTGGAGTACATCGAGAACCTGAAGCAGAGGAACGGGGGCCGGCCTGAACCCGTGGATTACGATGAGGTGGAAAAGTTCAGGGTCCTGCTCCAGCTCGCCTCGCAGCAGGACGAGAATCCCGGGGACCGTCAGCCCGCTCCCGCCATGCAGAGGCAGGACATTACCGCTGAGCAGCTGATGAAAGCCCTGCTCAAGTCTCTGCAGGATCGGGCCGGGAAAGAAGCGAAGATGAGCCCCGTCTCTGCGCCCAGGAACGACCGCCGCACGCACAGGCACCGCACCAAAGAGACTGAAGCCCCTGAAAGCGCACCGTCAGACTACGGCAACTTCCCCAGACCCCACAAGAAATACCCGCTGATGTTTGAGGACGAGGAGAATACGGACGCGTCCAAGCGGGCCACGGAGGACCTGGATGAGCAGTACACACCACAGAGCCTGGCCAACTTACGCTCCATCTTTGAAGAGCTTGGGAGGATGCCCACACTCGGTGGCCAGAAGAGAGACGTGTTTGGGGATGACGATGATGAGGAAGAGGACGGGTTCAGCCTGAGGAGCCAGGCTTATGAGGATGTGGCCGGAGGAGAGGAGTGGGTCCCCGTGGAGGAGCGGGAGGAGACGGAGGAGATGGTCAACGGGAGCCACGAAGAAATGGACAGGGCGCTCGGGGAGCAGGAGGAGGCGGAAAGGGAGGAGATGCAACGCAGGGCGAACCAAGAGGACGCTGATGACGACACCAAGCTGGTAGACTACTACCTGTTGAAGGTCCTGGAGATGAGCGACCAGACGCAGAAGAGGGACAAGACCGGAGAGCAGAGAAAGAGACTGATCCGCCCCTCCATCTTGGATCCCCGGACAGTGAAGGAGTTGCTGCAGCTGTCCCTGAAGCTCCACGTCCCCCCGCAGGACCTTATCGACATGCTGCTCACAGAGGAGCTCAGGAAGCTGCACCGTGACCCCCAAGGATCAGCTCGCTACACCACCGGCCAGGCCCCCAAGATCAGGTACTACAGCCGCAGACTCCCACTGAAGAGCAAGCCCGTCCCCGATGACATGGACAGCGAGGACGTGTTGGACATCATCGGCGTGGAGACGATCAGTAACGAGTATCCTGTAGTGCAGAGACCCATGAAGACGCCTCCCTCCTCGGACAGAATCCCAGTGGCGTCTAATCCGGTTGTGAATTCAAGTCCAGTTAAAATCCCTCCTCCGTCCGGGCGCAGAGAGAACCTCTTCCTATCTGAGCTCAACAAAATGCCCCTGAAACGCCAGTCTGACGTCGCTGATGATGAGGATGATGATGGTGGGGACGTGGAAGACGAGGTGACGACTTACCTGGCGGCCAAAATCCTCACAGAATACCCCAACACCGTCTCCAAGAGGGACACCCAGGCGCAGCTGAAGGGGCAGTTCCCCTACGAGCTGTACGAGCGCGTCATGAAGGACTACTTGGGGCAAGCGGACACTGAAAAAAGGCCAGTGGCCAAGAGGGAAACCGAGGTGGCCACTGAGGAGAATGTGGAGCCCACAGAGATGCAGGGGAAAGAGGAGCTCACGGCCAAGACCTCGGCTCCACAGACCGTGAATGAAGAGGAGGAGAAGGAGCACCGTGAAAAAACAGTGGCTGGGATGTAGCCTGATGCCCTGCAAGACGCACGAAATTATGAATATAGTATTTATACTGTCTCAAAAATAAAGTTTGGTGGACGTGATCTAGTTTACAAATTTCTATCATATGACCTATAGCTGGTAATATCACCCTAACGAAAATGAACTATAGCAATCTTACAGGTCCAAAACATTTTTAAAATATACTAGTCCCTACTTGCTGCAAGAAACAATATAGAAATATTATATTGATATCATAGGAGATTAAAGGTGCAGTCTGTGCATTGAAGAGAAAAAGTATCCTCAAAACACTTTTGATTTCAACATGTTGTCACTCACAAATTGCCAATTAATATATGAAATCACAATGAAATCCAAGTTATTCAAGTTTTGTGATGTTGTTAAAGGTTTGTTTACATTAATGGTGTTGTAAACAGGCAGATATTTTCAATTATAATCAACTGAGTAATGGTAAAAAAAAACTTATTTTCATCTATGTCAAACTATACATTTGCATATGTGAATATATCTGTAAACTATAATGCTGACTGGGCCTTTAAAAACACAAGAATACAGTATACTGAGAGGGGTACTATTGGAAAATTGTAGGGATTTTTCGTTAGGGCAGCGCGCTGGGCTGAGAACGAGTGTTGTTGTGACTCGTGATATATTCAGGGTTAGTGGATTTAATGTTATTATTATGGATAATTATTTCCAAGTCTAAATATCAGACCGTCGCCTGCCTTCCAACCCTTTCATACTGCGAAGCTCTGTATTGTTGGCCTACCAGTGGTTGTGCTATGTATGCTCATTTTTAAACCATTTTGTACATGTTCAATAATGTGTGATGAATTACAGATGAATAAAGCATCAGCGGTATTATTTTTCTTCTTGCTGAGTTGTGTTGCCTTATTAAAAACACACTATACACTACACAATTGCTTTTTGGGAAATAAAATAACTTAGTTAAGGGATTTCAAATGCACAATTGTGGTTAGAATTATTACTCGAATCAGACTTTTTTTTATCAAAATACACATTTTAATCATAAGCTCAGACATCATATTATAAATTGCACATAATAAAAAACAGTGACACTCACACCCACACTTGCAACAGCTTCCTTTAAAGACTAATTACCCCACGCGTGACATGGACTATTCAGATTAAAAAAAACAGTAAGAAATTCATCATTATTAGTCTCACTTCAGTCTCCTGAAATCTGTTGTTTCTGAGACATAGATTATTTATTATTTAATATATATATTAACTGGAGTTGCAGCTTAGCATCAATTGGTATTCCTTTTGGAATAAAAATCATTCACTTCCATTATATTAATACATGACTTAATCATAGACTTAAATTCAAAAACCTAAAATCAATCTACCTCCCAGATCCTCTATTGCTACTTCATTTACATTTCAATAACCGCATTCAGTACAAAAACAACCCTCCCCCGTCCTTCAGCTGAGCACATGGCTCTGAAGAATTATTAGACTTACTCTCAAATGCGGTTACATCGCAGTGAAGCTTCAGGCAGAAGGCAAGCAGACATTCAATTGGGCCCATTTCATCTTTTGAAAATGTTCAGTAGAATAAAAGTCATTTCCATGATAACCATATTCAGAAACTTCTTTGACTCATATACAGTACATTTGGTTCCTGTATTCCTCCCCGCGCTTCCTTTGGGTTCTTTTTCTCACAGGTTAAAATGCAGGTTTGCTCATATACTCCTCCATGGTCTGGGGAAAAAAAAGCACAAAGAGTTTAGTTTAAAAATCAGCTTCTACGACTTGTAAAAATGCATTATGCTGCGTTTAAAATTCACAGGCACACATCTACGCACCACCTGATGTTAAGTGCCGAGCACACCAACTAACACAAGCAGAACATCTAACCTTTCTGTCCATATTCAAGGTCATCCAAACAGCTCCACCTCATACCACTCACTGCTGTCATCCTGAAGCGATAATGGTCAAAATGAATGGGAGGCTACGCTGCACATAATCCAACTCTTGATTAAAAAGTGTTAGTCAGCCCTACTCAGAAGCACAGAACAACACACCCAGTTAACTACGGTACCACGCAGAGCCACGAACCTACAGGGAGAGCGGGGAAGCATCAGCCAAACACTAAACCTACGCCGCGTTCCAGGGAAATCTGTCTCTCACTCGCAATAACACTGGCAGAGAGAGAGAGAGATACACACACAGAAGGGGGGGGGCAGCACAAACACAAATCTACACAAAAAGGAGCTAATGACTAGAAGCCTATAAGCTATGAGAAAGAAAGGCACACCCGGGACTCAGCACCACTGTTAATTGAACTCATTATGACGCAGCCTACTTGTTGTAAGTTCACACACACACACACACAAACAAACTCAAACAAGTTCCCATACTGGAGCTTGATTCATGATGAGAGTTAAAAAGAACCAATTTCAGCTACCTGGATCTGTCTAAGAACCCAACAGCCGAGATTTTTTTAAAGAAACAATCAACACGAGGCTACATTCAAACCACCGTTTCTTTAGTTATGTCGAGCCATGCAACAGATGTCACACGCTCACACCACAGATGCAAGCCACGCCTTGTGTTGTTTTGTGTGTATGAGAGTGTGTGTGTGTCAGGGCAGCTCACCTCCTGCAACATGTCTGAGGCCTCAATGCAGCGGTTCACTATTTGTTTGGAGGTTTCTTGTATTTCTCCTCCCATTAGAAACTCATCCAGGATAAAATAGGCCTTCTCAAAGTTAAAGATTATGTCCAGCTCACACACCTGAGAGGAGGTTACTGGGGTTATTATAACACAGTGCAAAATGTACATAGATTGCCCTGTTTTTTTTACTTTAAAACTTCTGTTTGATACGATATTTAAAGCAAAGTTCAACACTTAAAGGAGCTGCTCACCTGCAAAATGACCTTTATTCTCATATCAGTCACTGACCCTGTGTTACCCTCAACCCCTGAAGAAAACTGTGTCTTTTTCACATGCCATTACATTAAAAGAAAGAATCTGAAAACTGAGAAAATCCTTGATTGATCCTTGAACTATTGAGTATGTTAAAAAAAGCATGTTAGATTTATTAGTTATTATTATGCAACACTATGCTGGCATAAATGCAAATCGGTAATGATAATGACATTCATAACAGACAATTAGTTTAATTCTCTCATGCATGATCTGCATATGTTAGGTTTTTGACTTTTTATTTCAATACTATGTTGACGAAAGGAGCTCTGTAAAGAGACACACAACAAGGCTGCCTGCGGTTCACATTTTTCCATGGTTATGTATCTTAAACTGGCAAGGCAGCTCTCAGGAAGTGACATCGAATTACAGCTCAGTGTGACCGAAAAGAAACATAATACTGTTTTTTTATGTTGAACAATAGTTTGTGCTGCATAGTATGTAAATTTTGCACGCATCACATAAAAGCTCTCACACAACTCATGCAGTATAATCTAAGTCTCATTTATCCAGTAGTATGCTCCCAAACACATGCATTTGTGGCAAAACCTCGCTATTTTAAACACTTGTTATAAAAACATAAACTGTCTCATGCTTGCATAGCTGGGCTACATGTTCAATATAAATGAGACTTTTATTGCACGTGGCATGTGACACTTTGTAAATTAACTTTTTGATAAAGTTTTGCTCTTTTTCAATTGGTAGTTCACCGTGGAGGCATGCAAAAAAAAACTTTGTCCAAGAATCCAAGGTAACAGGAGGTGAGTAACTGATATACAAATGGTCATTTTGCAGGTGAAGTATTGCTTCGACATACACTTAATTCAAGCTGCTATCACATTTCATGAGCTAAACTCAAGGTTAGAGTTGTATATATTGATTAAAAGAGACAGAAACACAATGCAATACATTGCCAAAGTATTTGTCCAGCAGCTCCACGTAGCGGTGAATCACCTCCAGGGCTATCAGCTCATTCTCCTGGTTCTCTATGCCCAAGCAGAAATACAAGCTGGCATACCTGCAGAAAAGTGACACAGTACAGAGGAGTTATGAAAGATATAGAAAAGAGACTGGTGGTCCTGTGGATTGGTCTTAACTAGTTAAACAAACATGCAGTGGCAGCACCCACCTCTTGTAAATGATCTTCAGGTCCTTCCAGTGCAGGAAGTTACAGGAGCGTGGTTGCCGTGCCAACACCATGGTGGTCATGTCCCTGGTGATCTTCTTCTTCTCACGCTCTGACATGGGCGTGAACCACTTCTGCAGACGCAGCTTCCCCTGGCGACTAAAGAGCAGCAGGAAGCGCATCTAACAGACACACGACAGGGTTAGAGGGGCAGCTGTGATCCATGCATGTGTGTGCAAATACACACACGTCTGCACACAGAGGACATTATTAACTAACACACAAACCAAGGGTCAAACAAGTGGTGCGCTGTTGTCATGGCTTATTAAAGAGTAACTTCACTGACCAAACACATCACTAAAGAAGGAGAAAAGGCTCCACAGGCAGAAACGTGAAGGTCACAAACGATTGAGGAAAAGGTAGCTTTGGAGTTTCCTACACACATTTCAAGAGAGTTCAAAGTTGACTTTCGGATGTTTACAGTATGTGCTTCCTCGAATTGGAAATAGATTTGGCTACAATCTCCCATCTCTATCGGAATCACACTGACACACATTTTCCTTTGAGTCTTCCTCTCATTGTTGATGTAAGAGAGGCTATTAGGATGAATGTCTTTTCTTTTTTTTTTGATTAATGATCTAAAGACAGAGGGTGTTTTGTGTCGCACCTCTGAGTGAAATCTGAGATTATGGGCCCAAAAAGTGAAAGATATGTTTCTAAAATTAAATCGTGCAACAAAAAAACTTTCCAACCCACTAAAAGCTAAAAAGTCAGACCCACTTATAAGTGTGAATATTACAATAAACAAGATATTTTATTCCATGTGTTGTGATGCTGCAGCAATTATAAAAGCATTTTTAGTCTTTACTCTATCACGCAACAGAGCACATAGATTCAATGCATTGAGGGAGAAACCAATACATTAAAAATGGCATACTGTTGTTCAATGTGTAAATATTTTCTCTGACTTTGTTAGTATTTATAGAAGCATGTCAGAGTCTAATTGGTTTTCACAGAAAAATGTTTTTCACAGTGAAGTGGGCAGAAAAAGAACAATTCTTAAGAAGCACGAGTCATTATAATGAGAAAATTTTTCAAAAATAATGACTTAACATCACACAATGATACTTATCTCAAAATAATGAGAAACGTATTTGAAATAACAAAAGTATATCAAATTAATTATTTGGTATCTTAAAATAACGACTTAGTACAATAAAAACTTAGTATCTCAAAACAAAACATTTCTTGAAATAATAACAGTAACCCAAATTAATGAGGTATTATCTTAAAATAATGATTTAATATTCCAACAAAATTAGAGACTAGTATTTAAAAATCTTTTGAGAACGTCGATATTTTGCATATTAAGTCGATTATATTTCGATACATTATCATTATTTTGATATTATTTCAATAAAGTTTCTTCTTGTCACAAGGCTAAGTGGTCTTCTTACTATTTCATTTATTTATTTGCGGAAATGGGCTTCTACACCGCCAGAAAGACATCACCAGCATTACAAAACAACATCACACATTGCCACAAAAAACCAGTAGGCCTACCAGTCCTCATACTGGTATTTCCAGGTGTATCCTTGCCCATAGGCAAATTAATATGGAAAGCATTAAACTGCCACCAGGGCAGGACTCGACGCAAAGTGACGAAACCTGTTTCACTGAGGGGACCGGGTGAGCAATCGTACACCTTACTTCCGGCTGTCGCTTTGAGGGAAAACACGCAATACACACAATAAAACCTCCCCACAGAAACCAAATACAGCTGCTGCTTGGCGGCCTGACAGGAACACACGGGCCTCCGTGTAAAAGGAAGTGGTTTAAAGGTGTAGTTTCATGTGTAGTTTCTAGCGTTAGCTACCTGTCAGCGACAACAGGTGCAACAGGTGAACCGCCTATCTAAGAGCTACGGACATGCGTAGAAAACAAACAATTCAAACTTACCATTTTGACGCTGCGCCGAGAGCAAAAACGCTATCAAAAATTAAAAGAATTTGCACTTTAACCCTCACAAAGGGTCAATTGGTCCGGCTGAATGCATATCTGTCCGTCGTCCACTCCAGCAGTCGGTGTGAAAGTTGGTTAACTCCGCCCTCCTGGCCGCCGGGAGGAGCGGTGCCTGCGGGACGCGTCACCACACCTCACAAGCATCTGGATTGGTTCATGTAGATTTGTTTTACAGGGATGAAGCCCATCGCTGCCGTTAAAGATCTACCACGTGATGTGGACAGAGCATTTTAATGAATGAGCTGATGAAGCTTTAACTCGTAGGCTTGTCAGTCACTTGACTGTCAGGGTGAGTGTTTAACTGCTGTTTCCAAACAGAGTCGACAGAGAGCAGCAAGTGCTCCCTCTCTGACTGCTTCATGTGATGCTGATCTGTCACAGTGGTTGGCAAGGACCGGCAAGATAGTGGTCTTCTTGGGATTGTTATTCAGTTGACGACATGTCTCTGTACCGAAATGCAATCTGGTTTTTGAATGGAATCAACCAATATACAAGGTCAGTCAACATACTGAGTCCTTACTTTGGATCGTATCTAGATATGTTAAGAAATAGTTGTCAGGGGGTGCTTTGTCAGTCAGTGTATAGAGTATGTAGTCTAAATTATTAGTCCTACTTGTTATAGAATGAACTGTTTATTAAATGTATCTTATGTCATATATTTAAGACTGATTACCAGAGTAATATCAACGGTCTGATCACCGGATGGCACACATCACCACACAAGCTGCCCTCTATGTACAATTACAATAGTTTCATTGACAGCTGATGTGTCTTGATGATGACATTCACATCACCTGACTCTGGAGCAAACATTTTAAGAATTAAAACATATTTATTATTGTATTTTTTCCATGTGACTCTAGGAAAGGATATGAAGCTGCATTTAGAGACTTTGATCCCCAGGACCTGGATGTGTGTGTTGTGGGAAGGTCTTTTATGATCACCGGAGCAAACAGTGGAATTGGCAAGGCAACCGCCATGGCTATAGCCAAGAAAGGTAAAATACTGGAGAGGAATGCTCTCTGCCATGTGCTTTGTACTGATAGCACATAAACTGAGATGTGTTTTCAGGTGGGACAATCCACATGGTGTGTAGGAACAGAGATAAAGCAGAAGAAGCCAGAGTGGATATTGTCAATGAGTCTGGGAATACGGTGAGTGTTATTCTCCTTGAAAATGCCTAATATACATTCAGTTATTTGTGTGGGAGACTGATTCCTGTCTGATTATCCTAGGAGGTGTACATCCATATTGTGGACATGTCCGAGACACGCAAAGTCTGGGAGTTTGCAGAGGCCTTTAAGAAGCAGTATGCATCCTTGAATGTGTTGGTAGGTATCTTCTTTAAAGGGGTCATATTGTGCTTGTGCTTTTTTTTAGGTTCATACTTGAATTTTGAGTTTTATACTAAAACATGTTTACATGCATTAATGTTAAAAAAACAAACGATTTCTCTCATACTGTCATGTCTTAGTATATGTGCATCCACCCTCTGTCTGATGCTCCATCTATGCTCCATTCTAGCACCTGTCTCTTTAAGACAAAAAGCCCAGCATGCTTCCGTATTCCACATTTGCACTCTCTGCGCCACTATTGCAACCTGTAACTGCATTGTGGCAGTACTTTCTGCCCATAGGACATATAGCATCAGTTTATACAAAGACATGGATACAACTTTAGAGTCAGGGCCCTGTTCATTCCTATGAAAATTGCTCTGTGGTACATGAAGCCAAAAAGTTTTGACTTAAATAACAACTTAAATAAGGCCTATTCAGGTTTTTTTCTGACGGGAAGATGGTGTAAAAAATAATATTCCTGACTTACAGAGGCCTCTTTCACAATATAAGTCTATGGGGAAAAGTATTTTTGAGTTCCATGGCATCATGAGATGAATCAGGAAGTTGTAATTCCACAGTTCAGACACTATGTCAAATTGGCTTCAAAGCCCAACGCTGTTCCTGGAGGCTTTACTTAATTATTGTGTAGTTGTGACATCACAACCATACAGAAGTCCTGACAGCTCGTTAAAGGCAAGTTTTTTGGTTCTGTGACAGGTATCACAGTATTTATACCACCCAAACCAGCCTTCTGGAAATCTCACCTTGTACAATACGGGACTTATAATCTTCACCACAAATCGTTTTTTATCAGCTTTAATTTTGTTGCTGCTTGAACTGACTTGTCTATGATTTCTTTCATGGCAGATAAATAACGCAGGATGCATGGTGCACAAGAGAGAGGTGAATTGTGAAGGTCTGGAGAAGAACTTTGCCACCAACACTATGGGTGAGGCCTCACTCTGATGGCCAAAGCTGCTGGACATGTAACACTTCTAAACTGGACTTTTCTCCATCTTTTAGGGGTTTACATCCTCACCCAGACTCTCCTACCACTTCTACAAAAGAGCCGGGATCCAAGGGTGGTATGAACAAACACACACACACAAACAAAGTGCTCATCTGCATCATGTGGACAGCATAATGCCACTTTTGTTCATGCTGTAGTGGCTGTTGTCTCAGCACACTGTGCCTCTTTTCTCCCTGCCTGTTAGATCACTGTGTCCTCAGGAGGTATGCTTGTCCAGAAACTAAGAGTCGATGACTTGCAGTCTCAAAAGGGCTACTTTGATGGCGTTATGGTCTACGCCCAGAACAAGGTAGGAGAGGAGTATATAATCCAGGTTATATTATAACAACTTTGTCAGTGTGTGAGTTGCGATTACTTAATAACTGCATTTATCTCACTGGGTTTTAATGTATGATGTGGTTAAACAGAAGAAAAATATAAATCTACAACAGGAGTGAAAACTGTGAAAGCTCATTTCTAAACAGAAGTAAAAAATTGTCTTTCCTTCTTAGAGACAGCAGGTGGTGCTGACACAACAGTGGGCCAAAGCTAACCCAGTCATTCACTTTTCTGCAATGCATCCAGGCTGGGTAGATACACCAGGTACTGACCCAAATCACCTGAAAACTATTGTTGCTGCTTAGAATTTCCACACATACTGTACTTACACAGCACAGTTGTCCACAAAATAAACACTTCCCGTGTTGGTGGTGCTACAGGAAACATCTACAAGCCACCTGAAAACAAACTACAGCTACAACATTAAAATACTGCTTAAATGTTATGGTTTGAATGATAATAATTCAATATCATAACATGAAAATATGCAACTATAACAGAGCCCGTTATGGCTATTTTGTATTTTACTGATAATACTTTAACACTTTTGCTAAAGTAAGGTTTTGCATTCAGAATTTTCCTTTTTTTTCAGCAAAAAAAAGAGCATAAACTGTCCAAATCTGCCTTCATATACAATCCTATGTATATACACACAGGTGTCACATTTACATTATATTTAATCTGTAAATATTACATCAATATGTAATATATACATACATAACAGCTGTGGTTTTCAGCTTTGATGCAGAGGACATGAGGTAGATGAGGTAATTATCCTATTTAGTAAACATTAAATTGTAGAAATTAATAGGTAATTGAGCATGCATGCTTTTTGTCACCTTCATTTTGTGAATTACCCAAATATAATATTCATTGAATCTATCCTTGTGTAACTACTTTTCCAAATGCACTTTTCAGTTTGGCTTTTACTGTATTTGCAAATTGTTCATAATAATTTTTTTATCAGTCTGAATTGGAAACCTTGCTTTGGTTTCATCTGCTTAAGTAGAAAAAAACAAGCCGTTCACTCTTTGTTGAACACACAGCACAGCGCTAACCCTGGTTGATTTGTCCTGTTTCCAGCTGTTTCTACATCAATGCCTCAGTTCCACCAGATGATGGGAGAGAGGCTGCGCACTGTGGTGCAAGGAGCCGACACTGTTGTGTGGTTGGCCTTATCTAAAGCTGCTGCTAGAACACGCAGCGGGCAGTTCTTTCAAGGTGAGCAGCATGAAGTGTGACACTTTCTTCCAGGACACACACAGA